>PVJS01049583.1:0-14621 GCA_004027185.1 Glis glis | reverse complement strand
ATTGAACCCAGGGGCGTTTTACCTCTGAGCTACACCCCCGGCCCTATTTTTTATACTTTATTTTGAAACCGGGTCTCACGAAGTTGCGGAGGGCCTCACTAAGTAGCTGATGCTGGCGGTGAACCAGGATCCTCAGGTCTCAGCCTCCCAAGTACTGGGATTACAAGTGTGCACCACCACGCCCGGCTCAAAATAAAGAATATTCTACCTCCGGGGTGTAGCCCGGAGGTAGAATGCCCCTGGGTGCAATCCCCAGTACTGAAAAAAAAAAAGGAAAAGAAACCCAAAAGTCAAGAATTAATTTCTTTGTTTTCTGGTTTTCTCCAAGCCCTTGCTTCTCTGAGGCTCAATAAAGTAGAATCTCTAAAGCCAGGCGCCATGACACACGCCTATGTAATCCCAGTACTTGGGAGGCTGAGACAGGAGGATCGCAGGTTCGAGGATAGCCTCAGGAAGTAGTGAGACTCATCAACCTAGCAAGACCGTATTTCAAAATAAAAATAAAATAGAGTTGGGAGTGTAGCTCAGAGATGGAATGACCCTGGCTTCAATCCCCAGTACCAATAAATAAATTAATTAATTAAATTAAATAGGGCTGGGGGTGTAGCTCAGAGGTAGAATGTCCCTGGCTTCAATCCCCAGTGCCACACACACACACACACACACACACACACACACACACACACAAAGTAGAATGTCTAAACCAGGAGCATGGGGACCACGTGGGTCACCCTGCCAAGAAGGCATCCTTCCTCTCTTACCCTGAGGCAGGGGAGGCATTGCCTCCACCCAGCAGACACATTGAGCCCCTGTGAGGACCTTGAGGGTCTGTGCCAAAGGAAGTCCTAGCTCACTTGGAGGGAATTATCAAGACTGCAGAAAACATTTGTCACAGTGGGCGGCCAATCGGAGTGGAGCGTCAGGACCAACTCACAAGCTCTCCATTGAGGGTACTGGAGTTGCTCATTTGTTTTAAAGGAACAGAATTGGTGGGTGAAAAAGGTTTGCAAACTGGGCTAGTAAGAGGACTTGAAGCTGCAAAGTTTTTTCCTCTTCTCCTCCCTTCCCCATTTTGTAAGAAAAAGAAAAAGAAAGCGTCAAGAAAAAGAAAAAGCCGAGCGTCAAAAACGAGAAGGGAGTGACGCTCAGAGGTCGTTGAAAGACAAAAACATCACCCGGGTATGGCAGCGGTGGGATTCGAACCCACGCCATCGAAATGACTGGAGCCTAAATCCAGCGCCTTAGACCACTCGGCCACGCTACCGCCCGCTCGCAGCGTTATTCACTCAAACTATATTAGCGTGATGACGCAGGCGCCCCACGTTCGGCAAGCCCCGCCCTCAGTGGTTTGCGCACGCCCGACTTGAGTCCGCGTCTCTCCCGTCGGTAGGCTTCCTTCGGAACTTTGGGGTCGCGGTGTTCTCGTGAAGTGTAACAATAAACACAGTAGGAATGCACCATTAAAAAGGAAGGAATAGTTCCTAAGTGTTAGCCATTATTATCCAAGCCTCACACGTGTGTCAAATTTGATTTTTGCATGTTCCATGGGCGTCATGTCGCCTACGGCCACCTGGGGGCGCTGCCGCGCTGCCTCCGCCTCGCGACTGGGCTGGGAGTCCCCCCGCGGAACCCTAGTTTGCGCATCCTGCAGAATCCCACCTCAAAACCCCCCTGCAGCCCTGAGTGGCCTCATGGCCGGGCCCCTGTCCTCGTGATGTGAGAATTCCGGGTCCAGGGAGGAAAATCGTAGGACGTCGTTTACGGATCCTTGGTCGGTGTGGGCTCCCTTGGTCCTAACTCATGTTCCATTTTACCGAGAAGGAAACAGAGCAGGAAACAGAGCAGGTAAGTTTTTTGTCTTCGGTGTCCCAGCCAGAACCAGCATTCCCCAGCCTCCAAGACCCAGGCTCTTCTATGCACACCATTCCACTGATTTTTAGAAAAATGCAGTACATACAGAACACAACATAGCAAGCCTTCATTTTCTGTTTTTCAGAATTGTCAGCATTTGCTTCAAATCTTTTTTTTTTTTTTTTTTTTGGCTGTACCGGGGATTGAACCCAGGGACATTCTACCTCTGTTATTTTAATTTTATTTAATTTATTTATTTATGTATTTATTTATTTTTGAGTACTGGGCATGGAAGCCAGGGGCATTCTACCTCCGAGCTCCACCCCCAGCCCTATTTTTTATTCTTGATTTTGAAACAGGGTCTCACTAAGTTGCGGAGGGTCTCACTAAGTAGCTGGGGCTAACCGCAGCATGAGCCACCACACAGGGCTGCTTCAAATCTTTTAAAGTAATAATGAAAAAGGAATCCTATAGAGCCGGGCGTGATGGGAGGCCGAGACAGGAGGATCGCAGGTTCGTGGCCAACCTCAGCAACTTGTGAGGCCCTCCACAACTTAGTGAGACCCTGTTTCAAAATAGAGAATAAAATAGGACTGGGGGTGTAGCTCAGAGGTAGAACGCCCTTGAGTTCAATCCCCAGTACCGCAAAAAAAAAAAAAAAAAAGGAATCCTATAGATAAAATTCAGGTCTTTTGATATTCTCAAAGTCTATACCTCTTCCTCCTTCCTCAGTAATTTCAAATCCTTCAGGCCACTTTCCCCAAACTTTATATTTAAATAGGGTGATCCATTTCCTTATATGTTTAAGAAGATAGCAAACAAAAATCCAGGCTGGTAAAGACAGTTGGGTAAGTGGATGTGGCAAACTCAATAAGGCCCCTTCAAAAGACCACATTGAAATCCCCAGAACTCGTAGTAAATATGTGGTCTTTGGTAGCAAAAGGGACTCTGCAGATGAGTTAAGGATCATCAGGTGGGAAGAGTAGCCTGGGCTATTCACGTGGTCCCAATGTAATGGCGAGGGTCCTTCTAAGAGAGGGGCAGGAATTAGAGAAGGAGAAATGAAGATGGAAGCGAAGATCTGACTGCTGCACCCACAAGCCAAGGAACGCAGGTGGTCTCCATAAGCGGCAAAATGTAAGGAAACCAGTTCTCCCCTGGATCTCCAAAAAGGATCACAAGGGGCCGGGCGTGGTGGCGCACGCTTGTAATCCCAGTACTTTGGGAGACGGAGACCGGAGGATCCGGGTTCGCGGCCAGCCTCAGCTCTCTCTCTCTCTCTCTCTCTCTCTCTCTCTCCCTCCCTCCCTCCTTAGCGAGGCCCTTCGCAACTTCGTGAGACCCGGTTTCAAAATAAAGTATAAAAAATAGGGCCGGGGGCGTAGCGCGGAGGTAGAACGCCCCTGCGTTCAATCCCCGGTACCGCAAAAAAAAAAAAAAAAAAAGGATCACAAGGCGTCTCACACCTTAATTTTAGGACTTCTGACCTCCAGAATGATAAGACAATTAATTTGTGTTGTTTTAAGCCACTAAATTTGTATCAATTGGTTACAGCAGCAGTAAGAAACTAATACAGTGAGGGCTGGGCTTGGTGGCCCACGACTGTAATCCTACCACTTGGGAGGCTGAGACAGGAGGATCACAGATTTGAGACCAGCCACAGCAACTTAGTAAGACCCTGTTTCCAAATTTAAAAAAATAATAAAATAAGGCTGGGGGTGTAGCCTAGAGATAGAATGTTCCTTGGTTCAATCCCCAGCACTGCAGAAAAAACAAAAACAAAAACAAACACAGTGAGTATACTGTGAGCTTGGGAACCACACAGCCCGAGCTCTCACAAGCTGTGGGAGGTTAGAAAAATTACTTCTCAGCCGGGCGTGGTGGCACATGCTTGTAATCCCAGTACTTGGGAGGCTGAGACAGGAGGAGCGCAGGTTCCAGGACAGCCTCAACAAGTAGACTCTCATCAACCTCGCGGGACCCTGTTTCAAAACAAAAAATAAAATAGCAGGCGTGGTGGCCCACACTTGTAATCCCAGTACTTGGGAGGCTGAGACCAGAGGATCCGTGTTCGCAGCCAGTCTCAGCTACTTAGTGAGGCCCTCCGCAACTTAGTGAGACCCTGTTTCAAAATAAAGAATAAAAAATAGGGCTCGGGGTGTAGCTCAGAGGTAGAATGTCCATGGGTTCAATCCCCAGTACCACAATAAAATAAATAAAATAGGGCTGGGAGTGTAGCTCAGAGGTAGAATGTCCATGGGTTCAATCCCCAGTACCACACATACACAAAAAAAGTTCTGACAGGGCCTCACTTGCTCACCCCTGTAATAGAGTGATAAAATAGTAGCTACTTTGCTGGTTTTGCTGCGAGGATTAAATTCATTCATTCTGCAAATATTTCTTGAGCACCTCTAATGTGTCAGGCCCTGATCTGGTCATATTAGAGAATAAAACAATGATCAAATGTGGCAAGAGATAGCCAGGCGTGGTGGTGCACGCTTGTAATCCCAGTACTTGGGAGGCTGAGACCGAAGGATCCGGGTTCGCGGCCAGCCTCAGCTACTTAGTGAGGCCCTCCGCAAGTTAGTGAGACCTTGTTTCAAAATAAAGAATAAAAAAAAATAGGACTGAGGGTGTAGCTCGGAGGTAGAATGCCCCTGGGTTCAATCCCCAGTGCCAAAAAAAAAAAAATGTGGCAAGAGAAGCCAGGCATGGTGGCGCACACTTGTAATCCCAGTACTTGGGAGGCTGAGAAGACAGCCTCAGCAATTTAGTGAGGCCCTGTTTCCAAATTAAAAAAAAAAAAAATAGGTCTGGGGGTATAGCCTGGAGGTAGAAGGCCCCTGGGTTCCATCACACACACACACACACACACACACACACACACAATGTGGCAAGAGGTGCCAAGCATTTAGATGAATCTCTGGCATAATGTGGGGGAGGAGGGTATGGTGGCGCTAACTCCAGAGAGCCGAGTAATCCACTACCTCCCAGTATCTGAAGGCCCTCGCCACCAGAGGTCTTCTGTGGACACTGGTCACTTGGTGATATTCACACACTCCTGGCTCACTGTGAGTAGGTCCTTATGGGTCTCTCCCAGGAGGATACTGGGCCTTGCTAGTATGTCACTTCCTGGAGGACAGGTGATGGTGGTTTGTCTAATGCTCTATCCTCAGGACCTGAAACAGTGTCTTCAGGAAGCATATTCTTTGAAAAACTTGTGGCGTGTGTGTGTACGTGTGTGTGTATGTGTGTGTATGTGTGTGTGTGTGTATGTGTGTGGTATTTTGGATCAAACCCAGGGCCTTTGCACATGTGAAGAATATACTCTACCACTGAGCTCCACCCCCAGCCCTGGCTTCGTGTTCTGGGTCAAGATCACTCTATCTTGCCCGGTGAACTCAAGAGTCAGAGACAAATGCTTCTGGCTGGAGCTTGCCAGCATAAGAATTCACAGAACTTCTGTCTGGACATGGCCAGACTGGCCTGCCCTGGAAGATCACCCCTTGGGGCCACAGGAAGGAAGCAGGGTTCTCCTTTTGTGTGTGTGTGGTGCTGGCAATTGAACCCAGGGGTATTCTACCTCTGAGCTACATCCCCAGCCCTTTTTATTTTTTATCTGGAAACGGTCTCTAAGTTGCTGAGAGCCTTACTAAGTTGCTGAGGCTGGGTTCTAACCTGCGATCCTCCTGTCTCAGCCTCCCAAGTATTAGAATTACAGGCTTGTGTCACAACGCCCCGCTGGAAGCAGGGTTCTCTTTAGGTCATCTCCCCACGATTTCTCAAAGGATTCTTCAGCAGTTGAACCACTGACTAGCAACACCCAGCTCTCCCTCTCTCTCCTTCTCTGATAACTTAAGTCAAAGTTTATCCTGGAGCTGGACATGGTGGTGCACACCTGTAATCCCAGTACTTGGGAGGCTGAGACAGGAGGATCACAGGTCAGGACAGCCACGGCAGGTAGTGAGACTCTCATCAATCTAGCAAGACCCTGTTTCAAAATAAGAATAAAATAGGGCTGAGGGTGTAGCTCGGAGGTAGAATGCCCCTGGGTTCAATCCCCAGCACCACACACACACAAAAAAAAACTTTATCCTGTATCTACTGGGCCTGATCAGGCACAATCTCTCCTGGGAAGTGGGGAGCGCTACTTCCAGAGAGGGTCGAACCTCCTGCCAGAGTAGCTCCGCCCGCATTTCTGCAGCCGCCCAGCCTCCCCTCTGGCCCCACGAACCGCTGACTGGGCTTGTCTGGTGATTTATGCCTTCAGGGTGACACAGCAAGGGCAGATCCTAAGCAAAGCCCAGCCAGGCAAGGGTGGGGAGGCCACAGGAACCAGGGCAACTGGGCACTGTTTAGTTTTTGTGGGTTTTTTTTTAAAGTGGCAATTAAAAATCACTTGTGCAAAAGGAATCTGTTCCTTGTTAAATTCAAGCAAAGAAAGAAAAGCACAAATAAGAAAATAATTTCATTTCTCCATCCAGTGAAACTCTGCCTAGGCTTTGGAAAGGAAAGTTGTTTTTTGTCTTTTTAAATTTGCAATGTAAAGCCGGGTGTGGTGGCACACGCTTGTAATCCCAGTACTGTGGAGACCGGAGGATCCGGGTTCGTGGCCAGCCTCAGCTCTCTCTCTCTCTCTCTCTCCTTAGTGAGGCCCTCTGCAACTTTGTGAGACCCGGTTTCAAAATAAAGTATAAAAAATAGGGCCGGGGGTGTAGCGCAGAGGTAGAATGCCCCTGGGTTCAATCCCCGGTACTGCAAAAAAAAAAAAATTGCAATGTAATGCAAGCCTGCTTGTAAATTTTTTTAAATATCCAATCATAGGTGTAAAATTCTCTCAGTTGGGCATAGCGGTGCACGCTTTGTAATCCCAGTACATGGGAGGCTGATACAGGAGGATCGCAGGTTCACAGCCAGCCTCGGGAGCTTAGAGGGACTCTCAGCAACTTAGCAAGACCTTGTTTCAAAATAAAAAAATAAGCCGAGCATGGTGGCGCACGCTTGTAATCCCAGTACTTGGGAGGCTGAGACCGGAGGATCCGGGTTCACAGCCAGTCTCAGCTACTTAGTGAGGCCCTCCACAACTTAGTGAGACCCTGTTTCAAAATAAAGAATAAAAAATAGGACTGGGGGGTGTAGCTAGTAGGTAGAATGCCCCTGGGTTTAATCCCCAGTACCGCAAAAAAAAAAATAGAGCTAGGGGTGTGGCTTGGAGGCAGAGTGCCCCTGGGTTCAACCCCCAGTACCCCCCCACATACATTTAAAATAATAATAATGAAAGGGAAATTCTCTCTCTCATGGTGGCCCTCCTTCACCAGCAGACCCCTCAGCTTAGAAGCAACCCCTGTAAAACAGTTTGGGGTTGATCCTTCCAGATCTTTTCCTATGCAAATATATAGGCAAATGAACTAGACACTTTCACAGGCCACGCCCTCAGCCTGGGGTTTGCCTGGCGCAGGGTGGGGAAGGAATGAACTGCTATCTAAAGGTCAGGCATGGGGTCATTTCCTAGATACTGCAAGTCTTTCTGTAGCTGCAGGTCGGCCAGCTGGATGGCTCCGCGGTGGGCGTTTCTCATGCCCAGCAGACCCTAAACCTTCCCAGCCAGGGAAGACTGTCTGTTGCTGCCTGAAATCCTCCCACCCAGGCCCACCGTGGAGAGGGAATTGGAGCAGTCAACGCTTTAGCGCCTTATCCCTGCAGTGCAGAGTCCACGGGGGCGGTTGTGACTGGGGAGGGCCTGCAGGAGCTGGAGCACTTTCCCCTGTCATCTCCAGTCTCTTCTGCCACACACTGCAGTTTCTTGGTCATATGGAGACCCTCCCCTTTTTTGCATTGTTTTTGGTAACAGCTTTATTGCGGTATAATCCACATACCATAGGTACAAGCCATCCATTTGAAGTATATAGTTTGGTGGCTTTTAGTATATTCCCAGAGTTGTGTAATCCTGACCGCAAGCAGTTTTTAGATCATTTTTATCACCCCCGAAAAGGAACCCTGTTACTTATACTTAGTCACTCTCTGTCTCCCCCACTTCCTTCCAAGCCCCTGGCCACCACTGATCTACTTTCTGTGTGTGTGGATTTTCCTGTGTTGGGCATTTTGTATAAATGAAAACAGACAAGATGTCGTCTTTTGTGCCTGGCTTCTTCTTTCACGTGGTTTCATGTTTTCAAGGTCCATCGACGTTGGAGCGTGTATCAGTACTCCATTCCTATTTATTTATTTATTTATATTTTGCTGTACTGGGGATTGAACCCAGGGGCATTCTACCTCCGAGCTATATCCCCAGCCTGATTTTTTATTCTGTATTTGGAAACAGGGTCTCAATAAGTTGCAGAGGGCCTCACTAAGTGGCTGAGGCTGGCCGCGAACCCGGATCCTCCTGTTTCAGCCTCCCAAGTACTGGGGTAACAAGGTACGCCACCACGCCCAACTCCCTTCCATTCCTTTTTCTTACCAAGTAATATGCCGTTGTATGAATAAGCAACTTTTTTTTTTCTTTTTGGTACTTGGGATTGAATCCAGGGGTATTCTACCTCAGAACTACACCCCTAGTCCTTTTATTTTTATTATTTTTTTTATTTTGAAACAGGGTCTCACTAAATTGCTGAGGCTGTCCTCAAACCTGCAATCCTCCTATCTCAGCCTCCAAAGTACTGGGATTACAGGTGTGTGTCACCACACCCAGCCAAAGGAGTTTTCTTAAAGTGACCAAAGGAGCCAACACTGCAACACCCCCAGCCCTATTTTATTTTTTTGTTATTGTTTTTGTTTTTTGCGGTACTGGGGATTGAACCTAGGGGCATTCTACCTCCGAGCTACACCTCCAGTCTTATTTTTTATTCTTTATTTTGAAACAGGGTCTCACTAAGTTGCGGAGGGCCTCACTAAGTAGCTGAGGCTGGCCGCAAACCTACAATCCTCCTGTCTCAGCCTCCCAAGTACTGGGATTACAAGCATGGGCCACCACGTCCAGCTCCTATTTTATTTATTTATTTATTTATTTATTTATTTAATTTTTTTTTTTTGCGGTACCGGGGATTGAACCCAGAGGCGTTCTACCTCCGCACTATACCCCTGGCCCTATTTTTTATACTTTACTTTGAAACCGGGTCTCACGAAGTTGCGGAGGCCTCACTAGGTAGAGAGAGAAAGAGAGACAGGGAGAGAGAGAGAGAGAGAGAGCTGAGGCTGGCCACGAACCCGGATCCTCCGGTCTCCGCCGCCCAAAGTACTGGGATTACAAGCGTGCACCACCACGCCTGGCCTGGCTTCAGTTTTCTATTTTCCAAAATTTGCAACACAGAGGCCAAAGGGTGAAACATTTGATGGTGGGCTTTAGGACCCATTTCTTCTTTCTCAGCCCCCACCACCTTTGGAGGTGCTGTCTGAATGTTACCCCCTCCCCAAGCCTCATAAACCTGAGCCTCTTCCCAGCAGAGCCCACAGCGGCTGGTGAACCTGAAGGCTTGAGCTCTCCCGGGAGAATCTGGATTTTAACAGGCCTCAACCATGGCAGAGCCGAGGCTCAGAGACAGGACACTCAAGGTGACTGGATGCGCCTGGATCTGAGCCCAGTCCTGCCTCTGCACTCACTGTCGGGTGACCTTGGAAAGCCACTTAACCTGCCTCAGTCTTCCTGTGCAAAGGGGGAGACAGTGGGAAGGTTGTGAGGATGATGAAAAGGGATGATGCCTGTGCACGAGGCTGTTTTCTGTTACAATAGCACAGTGCCACAGACTGGGTGAGGTTTATTTTATTTTATTTATTTATTTATTATTTATTTTTTTGGTGGTATCAGGGATTGAACCCAGGGGCATTCTACCTCCAAGCTACACCCCCAGCCCTATTTTTTATTCTTTATTTATTTTTTATCTTGCGGTACCGGGGATTGAACCCAGGGGCGTTCTACCTCCGCACTACACCCCCGGCCCTATTTTTTATACTTTATTTTGAAACCGGGTCTCATGAAGTTGCGGAGGGCCTCACTAAGTAGAGAGAGAGAGAGAGAGAGAGAGAGAGAGAGAGAGCTGAGGCTGGCCGCAAACCCGGATCCTCTGGTCTCCGCCTCCCAAAGTACTGGGATTACAAGCGTGCGCCACCACGCCTGGCCTTATTCTTTATTTTGAAACAGGGTCTCACTGAGTTGTGGAGGGCCTCACTAAGTAGCTGAGGCTGGCTGTGAACCCGGATCCTCCGGTCTCAGCCTCCCGAGTACTGGGATTACAAGTGTGCGCCACCACGCCGGGCTTTATTTTATTTATTTTTGAAAGGAGGTTTATTGTGGCTCACAGTTCTGGAAGTGCAAGGTTGAAGACCCACATCTGGTGATGGCCTTCTTGCTGGCAGAATCCCGAGGTGACGGCAGGGCACCACGCAGCGGGAGACAGTGTGTGTGTGTGTGTGTGTGTGTGTGTGTGTGTGTGTTCTTGTCTCTTCCTATCAAGTCATCAGAATTCAACCATGGAGCCCCCCCATAATGACTTTATCTAATTCTAATCACCTCCAAAGGCCTCACCTCTAAACATACTCAGCTTAAGTGTTTGCCCTGTTTTTGTTTTTGTTGTTTGTTTTTGTGGTGCTGGGATTGAACTCGGGGCATTCTACCTCTGAGCTACACCCCCAGCCCTATTTTTTATTCTTATTTTGAAACATGGTCTCACTAGATTGATGAGAGTCTCACTACTTGCTGAGGCTGTCCTCGAACCTATGATCCTCCTGTCTCAGACTCCCAAGTACTGGGATTACAGGTGTGCACCACCACACCCGGCGAACTTGGGGGCATTCTACTCTGAGTTACACCCCAGCCCTATTTTATTTTCTTACTATTTTTTATTTTAAAACAGAGTCTCACTAAGTTTCTGAGACTCTCACTAAGTTGCTGAGGCTGGCTGTGAATCTGCGATCCTCCTGTCTCAGCCTCCCAAGTACTGGGATTACAGGTGACACTACCACTCCCGGCTAGTTTCCTCCTCTCCCAGTGGATATTAAATTTCAACACATGAAGCCCTGGGCGATACTCAAACCATATCCAAACCACAGGAGCCCGGAAAGCAGTCACCACAGTGCGCGGCAAAAAGCGAATGGCCCATAACTATCAGCTCTGCAGTCCCCCACAAGGCACATCAAAGCAGGCATCCCAGAGGGCAGATGGGTCCTGACCACAGAACCATGAGGAGATGGTTCTCCATCTCCTGGATCTCCTCTCCATCAGCCCCGTGAGGAGAGGAGAGGAGAGAGCACCACGCAGGACCGCGTGCAGACAGGAGTCCACTTCTGTTAGGAAACTTAACATGCCCACATGCACACCCGCATGTCACCCGTCTCTCTGGTCTTCCTGCACCCGTAGTCTGTGTGTTTGCCTGGGGCTTACCCGGGCACAGAACTCCGCAGGACCTCCAGCTGTTTCACCCACCACCATTTCAATGCAAAGGAACTCCCACCAAAGGACTTGGGGGGCCCAAGGGGCAGGTGTGCTGCACATCTCATGGTAAACTACTGGACAGTAGGGGAGGGTCTAGTGTCCCCACTAGATCACAGATTTACATGTCATGGGAACCTTCAGATGGAAGCCCAAAGACCGAGGATGAACCGTCCATTTTTATGCTTAGATTCAATGAAGCATGAATAGCCATGTAGAAATGTGATTGGACAAAAAGGGTCTGAGCTACTGGAAATAGACCAGAGTGGGGAAACCCAGCAAACCCAGTGGGGAAACCCTCGGTTCAGATTCTAGGCCCTTCAGTTGTAGTACTTCTTCTTCTTCTTCTTTTTTTTTTTTTTTTTGCAGAACTGGGGATTGAATCCAGGGGCATTCTACCTCTGAGCTCCACCCCCCCCGTCCTATTTTTTATTTTATTTTTTATTTATTTTTTTATTTTTTTTGCGGTACCGGGGATTGAACCCAGGGGCATTCTACCTCCAAGCTACACCCCCAGCCCATTTTTTATTCTTTATTTTGAAACAGGGTCTCACTAAGTTGTGGAGGCTTCACTATTCTTTATTTTTTTGAAACAGGGTCTCACTAGGTTGCAGAGGGCCTCACTAAGCAGGTGAGGCTGGCCGCGAACCCGAATCCTCCAGTCTCAGCCTCCCAAGTACTGGGATTAGAATCCTCCAGTCTCAGCCTCCCAAGTACTGGGATTACAAGCATGCATGCGCCACCATGCTGGGCATCAGTTGTAGTACTTCTACCTACTGGGTATGGGGCAGGCCCCTTCCTGGAATAGGGAGGGGTCTGATGACCTATAGTCAGATAAGATAGGTCAGAGGACCTCTCCTATCCTCTCCTCTTCTTTCTCTTTTTTTGGTGCTGGGGATTGAACCCAGGGGCATTCTACTTCCAAGCTATACCCCAAACTCTTTTTGTTTTTTCTTTTGAAACAGGGTCTTGCTAAGTTGCTGAGGCTAGCCTCAAACCTGTGATCCTCCTGTCTCAGCCTCCCAAGTACTGGAATTATAGCTGTATGCCACACGCCCGGTTAAAGTGGGTTAGAGCTGGACATGGTGGCGCACACTTGTAATCCCAGTACTTTGGGAGGCGGAGACTAGAGGATCCAGGTTCGCGGCCAGCCTCAGCTCTCTCTCTCTCTCTTTTTCCCTGTCTCTCTCTCTCTCTCTCTCTACTTAGTGAGGCCCTCCGCAACTTCGTGAGACCCGGTTTCAAAATAAAGGATAAAAAATAGGGCCAGGGGTGTAGCGCGGAGGTAGAACGCCCCTGGGTTCAATCCCCGGTACCGCAAAAAAAAAAAGTGTGTTAGAAAATTTCTTTATGGATCTGTTCAGTTCTTGAACAGAGAGGCAGGGAAAACTTCGAGTAATAATTATAGGTTTTATGGCTGGCTTTGGGGAAAGGGGGTTCTGGTTTCTGTGACCCACCTTGGGGAAAGAAGAATTCTAGTTCCTATGGTCTGAGGGCAAGAGACAGCAGGGCAGAAGGACAGAGAGAAATTTTGCTTGTGAGGCCTTCACTTTGGGGTATCATTTTCTTTCTGTCTTTCTTTTGTGTGTGTGTGTGTATGTACTAGGGATTGAACCCAGGGACATTCTACCTCTGAGCTACACCCCCAGCCCTATTTTATTTTTTATTTTGAAACAGGGTCTCACAGCCAGCGTGGTGGCACATGTCTATAATTGTAGTACTTTGGGAGGCTGAAACAGGAGGATCGCAGGTTCAAGGACAGCCTTAGCAAGTAGTGAGACTCTCATCAACTAGTGAGACCCTGTTTCAAAATAAAAAATAAAATAGGGCTGGGTGTGTAGCTCAGAAGTAGAATGCCCCTGGGTTCAATCCCCAGTAAAACACACACACACTAATAATAATAATAATAATAATAATAAAAGAAACAGAGTCTAAGTTGTGGAGGACCTCACTACGTTGCCGAGGCTGTCTGAACCTGCCACCCTTCTGTCTCAGCCTCGCAAGTACTGGGATTATAGGCATGCACCACCACACCGGGCTTTTTATTTTTATTTCTAAAATAAAACGTGTGAAATTTCTAAAACTTCATTTCATGAGAAAAGTATCTGGGAGGATATGATATCAAAATGTTTGTGGTTGTTTTCACTAGTTTTCTCTATGCCGTTTCATCTTTCTCCATCCATTCAGTCCCCAGGTGTTTAGGAAGCACCTACTCTCTTCCAAGGCCTGGAATACAGTAAAGTATACCAGACAGGTAAGAAAGTATACAAGACAGGTAAGTGATATCTCCTAGAGGAGATATTTCTTAAATTACACAAATAAATGCAATTATCGTTAAATGCCTAAATTTTTACAAAGCAAAACTATAAATAAAGTATTTCTGGTAAAAATATTTTAAGGTTCTGTATAGAGACGTGTAAAGAGCACTGGGCGCTAGATGCGGACCCTGCGTCGCGGTGCACAGGCAGGGGAGCAGCTGCTCTCTGCGGTCCTGCAGCGGGGAGACCTGCGCGGCGGCTGCAGGCGCGGGGACGGCCGCTGGGGGGCGCCCGCGCGCGCCGCAGTCCCGCCCCTGCCCACCCGCGCCCGCCCCAGCCCAGGCTCGGCTGCAGCCCCAGCTCGGCTCTGCAGGGATCCGCCGCCCACCGCCCGCGCCGCCGCCCAGGCCCGCTCGCCGCCGCCGCCTGCGCTCTCGCCCCGGGCACGCTCCCAGGGTCGATCCTCCGCCCCAGGTGGCCCGCAGTCTCCGGAGCTCGCCGCTCCCCGGCATTCTCGGGGGGCCCGCCTGCCCTGCACCCTGGAGCGCCGGGCCGCGAGTCTCTACCAGCTCCTCTGCATCCTCGCGGCCGTGCGCGTCGGCGGCCGCGCCTGCTCGCCCGGGGGAGGTAGGTGCAGTCGCGCGGCGGGGGACGGGACCGGCGGGGAGCAGGGGGCGCTCGACTCTCGGCAGCTCGCGTCTGCTCCTGCAAAGCGGGGAGTCATGGAGGCTAACGGCGATGAGGACGGAGGGCACGTTGCCAGCGATGCGCCGGGGCCCCCGAGGGAAGGCGCCGCGCTGCCTGCGCGTCCCCTGCGGGCCCCGAGGCCGCATCCCCGTCCGGTCCCCGGAACCGGAGGCCTGCTGCGGCCCGGATTCCGGAACCTGGAGGGCAGCGGATACGCCCTTGCTGCATTGTTGGCCGCGGGAGTCGGGGTGTTGGCGGGCGCCGCCCACAAGTGCGCCGAGGGGCCCGGCATCATTAACGTGCTGGTAGCGCGGGGGCGGGGGCGCCCGGGTAAGCCCGCGTGGGGGTGCGGGGAGCCAGCCCGCTGTGCCCCCCGGCGACACATGGCTGCACGGGGTGTG
>PVJS01049582.1:0-14620 GCA_004027185.1 Glis glis | reverse complement strand
AGAGAGAGAGAGAGAGAGAGAGAGAGAGAGAGAGAGTTTCCAATCTTTTAAATGAAGCCCAGGAAGAATGAGTTAATAAAACGTGTGTTGCAAATTAGGCATCAAATCGTCACAGGGCTTTGGGGCTAACAGAAGTATAATGTGGCTGCAAGTTGAAGCTTTGAATGTTGAGTAAGTGAGGTTGGGGGAAGGAGAGCTATTAACTGTTCCGACTTGCTGTTAATTGATGAAAAGCAAATCTTTGCTATTTGTCCAATCACCTTTAAAATAACTAAAATTTTGTAAAGACTGGGGACGTATGTGATAATAGCTCCATGTGGGGTTACCAAAGAACAGGGCAGCCATGCCTCTGTGGGTTATGTCCTTGTACATCCTGGTGCCCTGATACACACATGATAGTTGGTTTTGGCAAGTACGAATGGTCATGATGACATCATGCTGAAAGTCAATAGGAGGCATTACATTATTAAATGTCGCTGGTCAGCGAGATGGTCCTGGTACAGGTGGGGTAATTACTATTTAGGGACTTTTTTTGGCTGATTTTCAAGACCGAGTCACACCCCAGTCGTTAGAAGTTGCGATGCCAACTGATGCCAACTGTTGCCAATTGTTGTGCTTCCTTGGGAGAATTATATGCCTCCTTATCCCTGCGTGCGTGTGAGGATGCATAACAGCAGGACCTTCTTGTATTCTGCCTGCTTTTCTTGCAGGGAAGGAGACTGAAGTAATTAGAGGTTGAACTGACTCACCAAGGTTACATGGCTATCTACTTTTTTAAAGGAGAGAAAAGCCACCAAACTGAGATACAATAAGGAAACATGAAAATGTGAGAGACAGTGAAAATCCTGAAAAGCAAATGAGTAGTACAGACCAGAAATGGAATCTCATAAATATGAACTGTTCAAAACAGGGAGAGATATAACGGGCTAGCCTTTAAAAAATCAAATTATTCTTGTATAAAATATTTTTTAAATTAAGTATGTTCATCACCTGGTGTGTTAAAAACAAAAAAAGATATGGGGGAAAGCCTGCCAAGTGCTGAGTGCAGGTATGTCACTATCACTATGATTTACATTATGATGTGAGACTATAATGCGCCAATAAAAGTATATTTAAAAAAAACTGTGCTTGATTCTGATTCATTAGTCTTAGCGTATCCAGACTGAAAGCAAAGTCAAACTTCAGTTTGAGACCCAAGTTCATTCTGTAGGTATGAACTTGACCTAGTTACTTAGCTTATCTAAGCCTGTTTTCTGTTCTGTAAAATGGAGATCATTAGCATCATTCCTCCAATTTGTAGGCAGTATTGTGTGAGATGACGACTAAAGAATGTTTAGCAGCCGGCCGGCCTTGGTGATGCATGCTTGTAATCCCAGTACTTGGGAGGCTGAGACAGGGGGATCACGGATTCAAAGCCAGCCTCAGCAACTTAGCAAGGCTCTCAGCAACCTAGTGAGACCCTGTTTCCAAATAAGAAATAAAATCAGGTTGGGGGTATAACTTGGAGGTAGAATGCCTCTGGGTTCAATCCCCAGTACCAAAAAAAAAAAAAAGGGTGTTTAGCACAAGCCTGTCCTGGTGGGGTGGCACACACCTAGATAATCCCAGTTACTCAGGAGACTGAGGCAGGAGGACTGCAAGTTTGAGGCCACCCTTGTCAACTTGGTGAGATCCTATCTCAAAATAAAAACTAAAAAGGTCTGGGGATGTAGCTCGGTGGTAGAGCATCCCTGGATTCAATACCCAGTAATGCAAATATATATATAAGTAACAACAACAATAATAATGTTTAGCACAATGCCAGGCCCCTTTTAAAAATCAGTAAATACAGCTGTATCCTGTTATTATTATTAAACTTGACTAAACTATTGATTTGATGACAAAGAGGTAGTATTTGGAACTAATAAAAGCGTTGGGAATGTACATCACAAAATGGGTGGTTACATGACTTGGGCAAGATCCTTAGGATTCTAAAACACCTGGGCAAATATTTAATATTCTTTGATTATGAGAAGAGAGCTGAAAGAAGTAAGGGAAATCTAAATCAAGAGAATGCCTATAATCATCAGTTGGCCAGAAAAGTGCTAAGAGACACAAATCAGCCAAGGAATAGTTATTTCCTCCTGTCCTAAGAAAGAGCTTGACGAAGGAGCACAGCCCTTCCTGGACCCAGAGTATGTGGTGTAAGTGTTTGCTTAGCCTGGGCTACCTTAACAAAATACCAGACTGGGTGGCCTAAACAATAGCCGTTCTCACAGTTCTGGAGGCTACAAGTCCAAGATCAAGGTGCAGATAAGGTGAGTGTCATTCTGAGGCCTCTCTTCTCTCAGCCCGTAGGTGGCTGCTCTCTCTCTCTCTCTCTCTCTCTCTCTCTCTCTCTCTTTTGCGGTACTGGGGATTGAACCCAGGGGCATTCTGCCTCCAAGCTACATCCCAGCCCTATTTTTTTATTCTTTATTTTGAAACATGCTCTCACTAAGTAGCTGAGGCTGGCTGTGAACCTGTGATCCTCCAGTCTCAGCCTCCCAAGTACTAGGATTACAAGCGTATGCCACCACACCTGCTAGGTGACTGCCCTCTTGCTTGTGTTTGGGGAGTAGTGAGGAGGATGAGGGTGGAATGGGGGGTGAAGACTTCAGCATATGAATTTTGGGTGTGTTGAAAGGAAAAATAGCAACCAATTTAGTTTAAAGATCTACTTGCCTTTTATTTTGGATTCTAGAAGCAGGCAGCATTTTATTCTATAAAATACAATGAGTATTCCACCGGGCATGGCAGAATAGTTGGGTTTTGTAAGGTAAGAATAACAAAACAGGTTAAGAGAGAAAAAGCAGATTGATTAATGTCAGTTTACTTCAGGTTATTTTTCTCGTAAGGGTTATAGGAGAGCAAACTTCCTTATTACAGTGATTCACGCCCTTTCTAATTGGTGGCGGTGAAATCTCCTGTTTACAGGAAAAACAGGTCTGCTTGGGGTTTTCCTGCTTCCTTAAAGTTTTAATTTGATTATGTGGCATGATCGACTCCATTTTGGTTTGGTCTATTGAGGCCTCATATGGAGCTCACGCCAAAATAGTGGTCTCCCTCCCACAAATAGGGAAGACACAATCCAGGCCATAAAGATATCTTCCAAAATTACCCCTAAAAGCAACTGCTTTGAAAATGATTGTAGTCCTGCTCAGGAGGTGAAGGTTGTCACTAAAGTAACTTCATTTTATGTGGAAAAGTACTTGCTGTAATGGTTTTTCGTTTATCTCCTTTCATAAATTCACTCAGCAATCTCCGTAATTTTTTGTATAAGATCATGGAAACTTCATGGTGCTCATCTCTATGTATTTTTGCTCAGGCTATTGCATGACACGTACGTCCTCCCCTTTCTTCTATGTGTATTCAAATCAAACTTAATCTTTTCTTTTTTGTGCTACTGGGGATTGAACCCAGGGGCATTCTACCTCCGAGCTACACCCCCAGCCCAATTTTTTATTCTTTATTTTGAAACAGGGTCTCACTAAATTGCCCAGGCTGGTCTTGAACTTGCAATCCTCCAGCCTCAGTCTCCTGCATAGCTAGAATTACAAGCATGGGCCACCACATGAATTGAGTACTGGCCACAGTACTCAATCTAGATCATAGAACTCATAAAAGCTTTGGAAACTCCTATCACAAACATGTTGGTTTCATGACCTTGGGCCAGATCCTTAACTTCTGGGCTTTCGTCTCCCATTTGAAAACTGAAGGGGAGCTGGGTGTGGTGGTACATGCCTGTAATCCCAGTCCTTGGGAGGCTGAAACAGGAGGATCACAAGTTCAAAGCCAGCCTCAGCACCTTAGTGAGGTTCTCAGCAACTAAGAAAGACCCTGTTTCCAAATTTAAAAAAGGAGGGGTCTGGGGGTGCAGGTTGAGGTAGAATGCCTCTGGGTTCCATCCCCAGCACCAAAAGAAAGGAAAAAGAAAGAAAGAAAGAAAGAAAGAAAGAAAGAAAGAAAGACAGAAAGAAAGACAGACAGAAAGAAAGAAAGAAAGAAAGAAAGAAAGAAAGAAGAAAGAAAGGAAGGAAGGAAGGAAGGAAGGAAGGAAGGAAAGAGGGAGGGAGGGAGGGGAAGGAAGGAAGGAAGGAAGGAAGGGAGTTTATACTCTGTGATCCCAAAATTTCTTGTTTTTTTTTTTAAAAACAGTAGTATACTGAACATTGTTATGAGCCAGACACTGGACTAAGCACTCTAGATATTCTTTTATTTAATCCTTAGAAAAACAACTTTGAAATTAGAATTATTCCTATTTTCACAGAAAAGGAAACTAAGAAATAGGGAGTTTGAGTAGCTTGCTCGAGGGTAGTAAGCTAATAAGCAGCAGAATAGAATTTAATTGGAATCTAGGCCTATCCAATTGCAAAGCCCGTGATCTTAATCACGATGCTGTTCTGCCTCATTTCCACACTCTTCATTTTTACAGAGACACCATGGCTGAGAAAAGTTAAATATTTTAGGTAGAATTTCACATCTAGGAAATGGTAAACGTAGAAGTAGATTCTAAGATTAGCTGTTTTCCTTACAATAACAGATACCTAGTGCCCTTCTAGCGCAGTAGACAATAACAGATACCTTTGAGGTATCTGTTTTATTAACATATATTTAGAATGGGTTTGTCTTAGCGTATTTCAATGAGTTTATGAATACTGAATATAATGCAACAGTGAATATAGTCAGTTGTGCTTGTAGAATAATAAGTGAGTTTATTTTCTAGTTTGGAAAAGTTTTCTGAAGTCTCTCTATGCTTCACCAGTTTGAAGCAAAAGTCAATGAAAGGGCAAGTCTTGATAAAGATTCCAATAACATAAATGTGGGAACTCACTGGGGTGCGAAGGGTGGTAATTGCTATAATACATGAATCAGCCTTTGTAAGCAATTTCTTGAGAAAAGTAGAATATAAGATATATTCCCTCTTAGTCAAATCAACAGAGAATAATGACAGTTTCCATCATCACTGTTTCCATAAAAGAATAAGCATGGCTCCCTGCTGAGTTCACATTATGACTTGAATCTTCTCAGAACATGCTTTTCCTGAGGGAGGGAGAATCTCTGAAGAAATATCCCATGAAATACATGAAGGAATAGCCATTGTTTTCTACTTTAAGAAACAGTCAAGAGAGACATCCTCGGGCCCAGTGGGCCATCTTTGACTATGCTCTATCTGTGCTAGCCCCCAGGGATTGGCCTTGCTTGGCGCCTTATGGATTCCCTGAGGTCAACAGGCCAGACAGGGCTTGACCACTAAGGTGCTGAGGGCCTTCCCCAGACCCCTGTGTGGGAAAGAAACATCAGAGAGAGGGATCTACACTAGAAGACGACAACGGGATGACCTAATCACTTGTCCAACCAAGCTATTCCTAGATTTAATCTGGGATTTTCCACAGTCAGACCAAAGTATAAAGCTGGCATTCATCCCAGTAGATGAGGGCTTAGGTCTCCTCAGCAATTCCATGGACTGAGGAAACTTGAGCAATAGAAAAAAAGAACCAAACTCTTTCCCAAGGCTTCAAATGTCAGAGAGTTGCCTTTAAAGGTGATCATGTATAACTTTGTGCGTGTTTATTCCACAGTGTATGTAATAGATTTAAGTGTGGCTACAGAGTGATTCACTAACATTTCTAGATGAGTGCTGACGAATACAGGCACTTTTGAGTACTCTAATAACTTAAGTATTGCCAAGCAATAGTTATCCTTACTAATAACTGTAAGAAAATTCAGTTCTGCTTATTAAAGAACTTGCCAAATGTTGATCTACATATAACTTATCAACAAGAAAATCAGCTACAATAAAAGACCTGCATGAATTAGGGCAGGCCTAATTCAGGTGACACCTGGCAGGTGCATGTGTCCTTTTTCATCTGTAATCTATATGCTTCCTGGGAGAGAACTTTCTTTCTCATGGGAAAAGAGGATTATCTTTACAGGATCTAGAAGTGACCCAAATGAATTAAAGATCTATCTTGAAGAAAATCTAGAAGCCCACCATTAAAACGCTTTTCCCCACACTTTATATTATATATATAGGGAATGGCTGTAGTTTAACAATAAACTGATTCACCATATGAATAAAATCAGTGCTGGTTAATGATAGTCACAGTATTTGCGTAGGCTCTGTCCTTTCACGTGCAGTCTTTACCTTTACATAATATCTTTTTGAGGCAAACCAGCACAATATCATGCATTATTCTCTGTGTATATATAAGTTAACTGAGTCAGGAGATTAGATTAGTCACAAGATTGGATGCTTTATTTGAGGCCACCTGGAAATTAGGCATGGACTGTAGGCCTCTTCTGCAACAGACTCTGTAGTGCTTATGATTGAATTTTATTACCTGGGGACAGGGATTCCACAGGGTTTGATCTTTGATGGAATAGTGGGTGGGATTAGGATTGCCTAGCCACTCCTGAAAAAAGGTGTGGGATGCTTAGGCCAGAAGTATCTTGGAAGCTGGGCACGGTGGCACACACCTGTAATCCCAGTACTTGGGAGGTTGAGACAGGAGGATCACAGGTTCGAAGCCAGCCTCAGCAACTCAGTGAGCTCACATCAACTCACATCAAGCTCAGCCTCAGCTCACATCAACTTAGTGAGACTGTTTCCAAATAAAAATAAAATAGGGCTGAGGTGCAAATGAGAGGTAGAATGCCCCTGGGTTCAATCCCCAGCATCACAACAAAACAAAACAAAACAAAACAAAAACAAAAAACAGAAGTATCTTGGGTGTTTTGTCTAGTGAATCTCTTAGATCAGATGGGAGTCCCACAAAATTTGCTGTAGGTATTGCCACCACATCAGAAACGTTGAAATACAGTAAATATTTGGCCTATATAAGGGCTACTTATATATAAACTATATAAGTGTTGCTTCATTAATAAACCTATCTCATGACTGATTCTCCTACAGGAACCATGGATGGATACCTTTCTTGAAGCTGTGTCCCTCAGTGAGGGCTAGGGTAAGGTTCAAGTGTGTTGTGTCTCTAAGGCTCTTTTGCAAGAGGAAACTTCTGTGAACCTTTGGACTGCGCACCATATTTCCACCTAAGCCAGGGGTTATGGGGCTGGGGAATATATTTTCCTCATTTAAAAATGTAGATTTCAAGCCGGGCATGGTGGCACACGCTTGTAATCCCAGTTCTTGGGAGGCCGAGATAGGAGGATCACCAGTTTGCAGCCAGCCTCAGCTACTTGGTGAGGCCCTATTTCAAAATAAAGAATAAAAAATAGGGCTAGGGGTATATTTTGGAGGTAGAATTCCCCTGGGTTCAATCCCCAGTACTGCAAAAAAAAAAAATGTAGATTTCTACCCTGACTCAAAAGGAACATTACTTCAGATGTCCCCAAATCTAGAGACATATAACCCTTTTTTTTTTTTTGCGGTACCGGGGATTGAACCCAGGGGCGTTCTACCTCCGTGCTACACCCCTGGCCCTATTTTTTATACTTTATTTTGAAACCGGGTCTCACGAAGTTGCAGAGGGCCTCACTAAGTAGAGAGAGAGAGAGAGAGAGAAACAGGGAGAGAGAGAGACAGAGAGAGCTGAGGCTGGCCGTGAACCCGGATCCTCCGGTCTCCGCCTCCCAAAGTACTGGGATTACAAGCGTGTGCCACCACGCCCGGCTGGCACATAACCCTTTCTAAGAGCAAAATAAATAAAAATATAAAATATATAAATAAAAACATAAAAGGGAATGAACCTTATATACTGACATTAATAACCTGTGCATGGATGTCTTCTTAGCCTTTAAACATGTATTATATTGGGAGCCGATTGTGACATGCTATGCACATAACAGGTAATTTTTTCCTGCCAGTCAAAAGTGCAGACTCGCAGTCAAAATGAGCAAACACACAATGATAGTAATAATAATATCTATTATTATTTTATAATTATAATAATTATGGTGGTCATGATAATGTTCATGATCATGATAAATAACACTTATTAAGGACTTAATACGTACCAAGTCTTAGAGTAAGCGCTGTATATCATTTAATCTTTATAACCCTCTGAGAGGCTCTATTCTTATTCCCAATTTACAGAAGTATAATCTCTGATCAAGAAATTGCCAAATAGCTGGGCATGGTGGTGCACGCCTGTAATTCCAGTACTTGGGAGGCTGAGACAGAAAGATCACAGTTTCAAAGCCAGCTCCCAATAACTTAGCAAGACCCTGTTTCAAAATAAAAATAAAATAGGCCTAGGGGTGTAACTCAGAGGTAGAAGTCCCTGGGTTCAATTCCCAGTACAAAAAAAAGAAAAAGAAAAAGAATAAGAAAAGCCCCATACCACCTCACTTAGGTGGAAAGTCATCCACCTACTGAGTGGATGCGCCAAGATTCAAGCCCAGCTCTGTAGGCCTCCAGGGCCTATGATATTATGCAAAAAGATACAGACACAAACACTTACTTAGTCATCTTAGCGCTCATGCGTATATCACAGTAGGCATGAAAACTCCAGACACAGACTCAGGTAGGCTAGCATGCAGCTTCATTTTTTCTATCATTGACATGATTCTGGGTGGGCGGCAAGGGGCCCTTGCTCAGTTCTTCTTTTCCATCCCTGCTGGTCTCCTTGAGGTAGAGCGGGGTCCACTTGGCCCTGCTGGCCCTGCTGGCCCTGCTGGCCCTGCTGCTGGGGCTGACAGCCTGGACACTGCAGATCTGACTTCAGGTCTGGGAGCTCTGTAGCTTCATCCTCCCACAGCCTCCTTTGGGTCCCTTAGGTGCTCTCAGTCGACTCAGTTGCTCCTCTTAAGAACTCTGGGGTTTGCCTTGTTGAAGGGTGAAGCTCCCCTCATTTCTGTCTACTTGGATCCTCTCTCTCCTGCTGTGCTCTGTTGCCTTGTTGGATGAGACTCGAGTCCCCTTCTGACTATATTCTCAGAGCAGAGGCAGAACTCTCCACATCCTCCATCTCTGGACTTCTTGAAGCTGTTAGGACTTCCTTCAACCTTCTCAAGGGGCCAGGGGGCACACAGGCATGAATGAGGTCTCCCTCGGAATCTCTCCACCTTCAAGCTGGAGGAAACTGCATCTCCTTTCTCGGTGGTGGAGACTAGCCATTTTGCCCACTGTGGTTTGTGATAGAAACCCTGGTGCCCTGGCTCCCTTAGGCTGTCTTCAGCAGCTTAAGAACTTTTCTTCTGCTGGGCATGGTGGTGCACACCTGTAATCCCAGTACCTGGGAGGCTGAGGCCGGAGGATCACAGGTTTGAGGCCCTCTCAGCAATTTAGCAAGACCCTGTTTCAAAATAAAAAGTGCTGGAGGTATAGCTCAGAGGTAGAATGCCCCTTGGTTCAAGCCCCAGCACCAAAATAAACACAAACAAACAAACCCACAAAAAACCTTTCTTTTCTTGTGTTGGCTTTCAAGATAATCCTCTTTAATTTAGCCTTCAGAAAAGCTGCTGAGTACTTTACTTCTTTGATCTGTATTCCCCCTCTTTCTGAGGTAATATTTCCTACTACCCTACTGGTACAAGAGAAATGTAGGAAAGAAAAAATTTCAGACATTATCTCAAAATAGTAGTTCATATTTCTGTACAGAGATATATGTCATTGTGTGAACTCTAATTTATTATTGGAATTGTCTTCTATGAGGGCAGTGTTCTAGCCTCAACTTCCCTCATAAATATGGGTCTTTGGCCACTTTTCACAAATATTCAGGGTATCTTATCTGCTATGAGATGGAATTAACATGGAAGGGGATGCAACACTTTTATGATTCCCAGTTACACTCTCTTTACCAGAGAAAGCAATTCAGATGTGTGAAAAGCACGTTTGTGTGTGTGAGAACGACTCATCAGCTCCCATTTTTCACACACTTCCTAATTGCCTTGCGTGCTGAAAGCGGTGCAAACATGGACTATAACATTTTAGCTACTGGGAAGTTTCATTCCTGTTTTCTTGCACTTTCATTATTAAAATCTGCAGCTGAATCATGTATCACAAATTCATTCACGTGTCCCCCCCAGCAGCTGGTTAAAATCAGTCTGTTTCAAAATAAAAATAAAGCCGGGCGTGGTGGTGCACGCCTGTACGACAAGGACTATGCTGAGGCCCTGAAACAAAAACACCTGAGTGTGTAGCCTAGATGACTCGCTTGTGAAAAACAGATGTCCTTTGTGTCCGTGGCCACACCCCTGCTGTACAGCCTGGGTCCCACAAGTCACAACGGAAAGCACTTTTCTGTCTGGAGATCACACAGAACCCAAACAAGGGGTAAGCCTCGCAGGGAGGGGAGGAAGGCAAGTCCCATCTGGCATCTCCTCCAACTATTCGCATGCACATTTTGATAAAGAGAACATTGAGATCTCCTTTTTGTAAAAACAAAATTAAATTAAAAACACAAAACATAGAGACACACCTACGCACATAATATTTGCATGTGTTTAGAAAAGTCCAGAAGAACACATATGAGAATGTTCATAGTAGAGGCTGGGGTGAGGCTCAAGGGCAGAGTGCTTGCCCAGCATGCAGGAGGCCCTGGGTTTGATCCCAGCATGGGGGAAAACAGTTTACAGTAATTACCTCTGAGAATGAGGCTGAAGACGTTGGTGAGGTGGACTTTGCCTTCAATATATCCAACTCTGTATTGTTTTAATTTTTTCCCATAAGTACAGTCTACTGTGGTATAATAAATATATTTGGTTTTTGTCCACAGTTCCAGTTACAAAGCTTCTTAATCCCTTAGAACTTTGTGAGTACAGGGAGTATCTTTGTTATTCAAAACAAGCCTTTTTAACAATACCTGAATTTATGCTAATGAGATGACTTAGGTGGGGTCCTAGGTAGCCTCTGGATGGGGCCAGTCACCAGAAAGACCCAGGGATTAATGGATTAGAAGTTTGGAACTGTCAGCCCCACCCACCAACCCCCTAGAAAGAGGGCGAGGGCTGGAATAAAACTATAAAAACTCTTGTAGCCAGGCATCTGCGATCCCAGTACATGAGAGACTGAAAGCAGAGGATTGCAGGTTCTAGGACAGTCTCAGCAACATAGGGAGACCCTGTTTCAAAACAAAAAGTACAAAGGGCTGGAAGTGTAGCTTAGAGGTAGAACCTTGGGTTCAATCCCTAGTAACACGAAAACAGTATCAACAAAAAACTCTGTGTATGTGTGTGTGTGTGTGTGGAGGGGGGGAGTACTGGGAATTGAACGCAGGGGCATTCTACCTCTGAGCTACACCCCCAACCCTTATTTTATTTTGTTTGGAAACAGGGTCTTGCAAGTTTGCTGAGACTGTACTCGAACCTGCAATCCTTCTATCTCAGCCTCCCAAGTACTGGGATTGCAGGCATGCGCCGCCATGCCTGGCTTTTTATTTTGTTTTGTTTTGTTTTGAAACAGGGTTTTGCTAAATTACTGCACTTTGGACTCCATCCTGCAACGCTCCTTTCTCAGCTCCCAAGTTCTGGGATTACAGGAATGTGCCGCCAGGCCCGGCTTCTATAAAAACTCTTGCACGTGGTTGGATGAGCTTCTGGGTTGGGGACACATGGAGATGCTGGAATGTTTGTTCCTGGAGAAAACATGGAAACTCCACACACACCCCCAACCTTGTCCCTCCTGTATCTCGACCTGTTCACCTCTTCATCTGGCTGCTCATCTGTATCCTTACCGGTTTGTAATAAACCGGTAAACGTAAGTGAAGTGTTTGTGTTTCCCTGAGTCCTGTTAACAATCCTAGAAAAGTATTGAGCCCAAAGAGGGGGGCATCAGGAAGCTCGATTTATAGCCTGTTGGTCAGACACGCAGGTCACAACCTGAGACCTGGATTGACATTTGAAGTGGGGGGCAGTCTGGTGGTACTGAGACCCTAACCTGTGCGATCTGACACTACACCCGGATAGGTGGTGCCATCATCAAATTGAATTAGAGGGTGGCTGCTGGTGTACGCTGGAGAAGTGCTTGGTGTGTGTGGGGGACCCCACATATGTGGTCACAGGGTGTTCTGTGTTGAGTGTGAGACTAGAGAGAAACATGGTTTGGGTTGTTTTTTCCCCCTTTTACATCTGTCAGAGGACAAATTTCAACAATTTAGTTTAATGATCTTAATTGGCTTTATTTTCCATTCAGAATCAGACAACACTTCATTCCATTAAACAGAATAAATATTCAGATGGTCTGAGAAAAGATTGATATTATAGACAGAATGGCAAAAAAGAAAGCAAAAGCAAAAGAACAGAAAGCAAATTGCTCATTTTAAACTTACTTTCCTTGTAAGGTGGGGACAGAACAATAGGAAGCAACAGATTTGTTAACATCAGATTACTTCATTTATATAAAAATTAACTTCATTGTCCTGTCTATTGAAACTGACCTGTATGGGAAATTTGGTTGTTATTTCTCTACACCTGATTTCTCAGGTCTAATAACTGGGTTCCTTTCAGCTTAGTGACATAGAACTTTAGCGTGACTGATGCCATTTTGATTTATACTGTGATTTGGGACCCAGTACAGGAATTTAATCCAAATCAGCATCCTCCTGCAATTTTTATTTAACATACCTACCATTGTAGTGTTCTTTTTCTTTTCTCCTCCTCCTCCTCCTCCTCCTCCTCCTCCTCCTCCTCCTCTTCCTCCTCCTTTTCTTTTGTACTGGGGATTTAACCCAGGGGCATTCTACCTCCAAGATACACACCCAGCCCTATTTTATTTTTTGTTTTGAAACAGGGTTTTAGCCAGGTATGGTGGCCCACACCTGTAATCCCAGTACTTGGGAGGCTGAGACAGGAGGATCACAGGTTCGAGGCCAGCCTCAACAATTTAGTGAAACCCTTTTTCAAAATAAAAAGGGCTGGGGTGTAGCCTGGAGGTAGAATGCCCGTGGGTTTAACCCCGTACCAAAAAAAAAAAAAAAAAAAAAAAAAAGCCCGGTGTGGTGGTATAGCCTGTAATCCCAGTACTTGAAAGGCTGAGACAGGAGGATTGCAGGTTCAAGGACAGCCTCAACAAATTGTGAGACTTTCATCAATCTAGTGAGACCCTGTTTTCAAACAAAAAATAAAATAGGGCTGGGGATATAGCCAGGAGGTAGAATGCCTCTGGGTTCCACCCCCAGTACCACACACCACACACACACACACACACACACACACACACACACAAATCCAGGTTCTTGCTAGGTTGCTGAGCGTCTTGCTACATTGTTGAGGTTGTCATCAAACCTGTGATCCTCCTGTCTCAGCCTCCCAAGAACTGGGATTACAAGCATGTGCTATCAAGCCCGGCTGTAGTGTTCTTTTTTAAAAATGTTTTTATTAAAGAGAACACTGGATGCCAGCATCGTAGGGGTGAGGGGACGGGTGGTTGGGAAGGGTGGTTTGGAGGTGTTTGCTTCCTTCTGATTCGGTCTCGTGAGGGAACCACCATCACAGACACCTCTGGTCATGCAAAAGAAGCCCTGGGAGAAATACGAGCTCTTTATGCTTCAGCAAAAAAGGTGAAACAGAGGGTAACAGAGATCCTGCAGGTGCTCTGTGAAGGAGGTCAGAAACCTACAGGCCTCGGCCTGACTCTTATGTTCCTCCCAAAGCTGATCCAACAGACTCAGCAGCATGCAAGTCACATCTTAATTCTGTCTCCACAGTGTCTCTGCCCAGCCGCCCAGAAATCCAGTATATTAATGGAGTGACGGGTGTGCAGCCAGCCAGTTCTGTGGTTGGGACACAGCCCTGGCACACCTCCTGCCGACATGTGCCACTCCTGGAATGCTGGGCCACTCCACCCTCAAACTAACTTCTGGCTGAACTGGGGGCACCCTGGCTCCAGCAGAGGAGGCTTCGGTCCTGGTTTTCACACTTGAACTTTTGGTTCAAGAGCAAAAGCCAAAAAATGCAACCTATCCCGGACAACAGCCAGGATGCCAATGCTGCCAAGCAATTCCTGGCTCGCTGGACCACCGCCTCCTGCTGCTGGACCGAGAGGACACGCAGAGACCAACCTCTCGCAACGCGGACCTCGCTGACACAGCGCTCCCCCAGCCAGCCTTCTTCCTCTGCTTACGTGATCACCTGGTGTTAAGTTGTGCTCTTTGCAAGACATATTAATAATTTTAGACTCGTGAGATACAGAAGAAATAGATGCAGTATTTATTTTTTAAATGATGGACTTGGGGACTTAAAAGAGCTTTAGAGAAGGAGGGATTCTATTTCTAGTACCATATCAGTTCCAAGAAGCTTAAATCTTCACATAAGAAGCTGCCTATGAGCGAGGCATGGTTGTGCACACCTGTAATCCCAGTATTTGGGAGGCCGAGGCAGGAGGATTGCAGATTTGAGGCCAGCTCCAGCAACTTAGTGAGGCTCTCAGTAATGTAGCAAGACCCTGTTTCCAAAAAAAAAAAAAAAATAGGTCTGGGGGTATAGCCCAGAGGTAGAAGGCCTCTGGGTTCCATCGCCAGTACCACACACACACACACACACACACACACACACACACACACACAGTCGCCAGCAATATGTAATTCGTAATTGTCACAGTTCTAGTGTGGTGATAGTCTTTCTCTGCACTGTGTCAGTGCATTGAATTCAAAATGCTGTGAATAATTCTTTTTTTCTACCCCCAAGCTACATCCCCAGCCCT
>PVJS01049581.1:0-14622 GCA_004027185.1 Glis glis | reverse complement strand
CATGCCTGTAATCCCAGTACTTGGGAGACTGAGACAGGAGGATCACAGGTTCACGGCCAGCCTCAGCTATTTAGTGAGGCCTTCTGCAACTTAGTGAGACCCTGTTTCAAAATAAAGAATAAAAAATAGGGCTGGGGGTGTAGCTCGGAGGTAGAATGCCCCTGGGTTCAATCCCCAGTACCGAAAAAAAAAATGGAGAGGGAGTACTTGGGAAGCTGAGACAGGAGGATCACAGGTTTGAGATCAGCCTCAGCAACTCAGTGAGGCCCTCTGCAACTCAGTGAGACCCTGTTCCAAAATAAGAAAATAAAATAGGGCTGAGGGTATAGCTCAAAATACAAAAATAGAAAATGGAGAGGGACTGATAATCATAGTTGTCTGTCCCACCAATTACTCAAAAAAGCATAGATTCCATTATTATAGAAAAAAAAACCCTTCGCATTACCCACAAATATGTATAAACTTATAAGTATTCAGTTACCAGTACTATTCTAAGAAAAAATTCTAAGAAATTCTAAGTAAATTCTAAGAAAAAACAAGATTACAGTAGGTTTCTAGGAACAGATTTTATTAGTATGGCCTAGACCCAGGGTGAAATTAAAATGTACTGATTCCTTTGAAAATGCTTCAACTCCAGAATAAATAGGATTTTAGTAGGTTTTGTATGTGCCTTGTTCATTATTTTGAGATCTTTTGAGTCACGGTTTCTAAATAGCAATGTTATTGGTGTTTGTTGTAAGGAGCTGTTCTGTTCTGCTTAATAGGAACTCTGGCCTGCACCCCCTAGATGCCACTGTGACAACACAGTCTATCTTCAGCTATTGTCAAATGTCCCTGGGAGAGGGACAGTTGGGGGGGTGCCCTCAGCTGAGAATTGATGCTTGGAAGGGTAAGATATTACATATATATTTTTATAATGCAATTTTTTGGCGTTGGGGATTGAACCCAGGGGCATTCTACCTCCAAGCTACACCCCCAGCCCTATTTTATTTTTTATTTTGAAACAGGGTTTCACTAGGTTGCCGAGAATCTGGCTAATAGGCTGAGTCTGTTCTTGAACCTGCAATCCTCCTGTCTTAGTTTCCCAAGTACTGGGATTACAGGTATGTGATATCACATGCCTGGCTTATAATGCACTTTTTAAAAGTATTTTCTGCTAACCAGCTAGATAAACTCAGAGAATTTAAGGCACTTAATAAAGGCTATTGCCTCTATTAGACTTTATAGTATGTGGAAAGAAATTAATGACTTTGTAAAATATAACATGTACAAATAATACATGTAATTAATACATATATATATATATATATATATAAAACACATAAAATTTGATGTAAATAATGTTTGGCTAATCCCTGAGGATATTAAACAAACTTATACTCTTTTACATAATTGAACTTTAAGGCTTCTCTATGTATTTTAGAAAGATAGTTTGATCTGGGATTTGAAAATGGTCAAAAATAACCTGCTGGTGGAAAAGAATAATGTTTCAGAAAAGAAGTACAAATTCATTATTATTTCGGTCATTCAATTAATGGCTCATTGCCGATAATAATGTGTTTATAAGTGACAGGCTGGATACATTTTCAAGCATTAATCTATCAGACAAGATCTCATTGATACATAGCTCTAAGCAAGCAATGCTGTAGTGTGGTTAGCCCTGTGCACATTTAGACTTGCCCTAAAAAGACAGGAGAGAAAAAAAGTGAATTTAAGCCCACAGTTTATATGACAAGAGTTATAACTTATATTCATTGGCTTAAAGGCAAATTGTCATCCAAATGTCTTGGATCCACCACAAACTAGAGGTCACAACAGAGTTGTAGAAAAAGCCTAGCTTTTTAAAAAAAAATTACTAATTAATTGCTATGTTTAAACAGTACATTTTCCCACATTTAAAATTTTCCTTAACAACATAAGCAATTTTGCATCATTCTTAAATGTCATTTTAAAAACAGCTGGTGAATAATAACAAAATGTCCTAATTTTTAAAAGTTAGACCAGTATTTTCATTGTAATACTTTTTGTCAGTTAATTTTACAGTGCCAGGAAATCTACAAAACATTTCTCCAATGGTGTTTATTCTCAGGAGTATGAAATGAAGAGGCTTCTCTGTTCTTTGTTATAAGGAGCAAACTGACAGGGGAGGAACACATGAAATACAGCAATTCACCTTGGGATTATATTAGCATAGTTATTACCTTAAAATAGGATAATGAGTTCATTCCATAATCTGAAGACATGGACTACCAAATACACAAACATGTTAAATATACATCTATATGCAGACAGTATCATCTGAAATCAGTGTACTAAATTAATGAGTAAATGTTTGAGAATATAATTTTAATATTGTCATTTCAAAGACTGTAAAATGCCCTTTCAAACTTCTATTATTTTGCTGTAAATAATATATATATTTAAATTGTTAAAATTCAAGATTAGAGTTATAAAAATAAAACCAGTTCTCACCATCAGCACTGGGCTTTAGGCACAGGAAAGGGCAAGCAAGCAAGTTCTCTTCCTAAAGTACAAAACACTGGGGCCTCATTGACTCTCAACTACAGTTCAAATGTCTTTATCAAGGAATTCAAATGGATTCAATCACTACATTCTTAAAATCCTCGACTACTCAAAGCTGTGTGGGAAAGGAAATAAAGCACATCACGACTTTTAAGGCATTGGGCATAGGAAAAGCGAGTGAAAAGGTAAAACAAGATAGGAGCCCATCTAGCTTGAAGCGACTTCCAAATGTCTGGAGTTCGACGCCCTGCACTCCCCTGGCAAAAGTGAGCTACAGCTCAGCAGGGTGTAATGAGGAATCCACGCGCCCCTCTAAACAGCAAAATCCGTAGCTGCAGAAAACGAGGGGCGAGATCCCCAGATGCACAAATGTGTTGCACTAAACTCCGAGAGAATCTGGCAGGAATGTCAGCACTTCGCCTCAGTCCAAGCACCGAACAGTTCGACCCAGAATGCACATGGGCACGGTCTTCTACCTGCTTATATCTCCATATTTCCCCCATAAAATACAACCCTGACTCTGGAAAGAGGATAGACCCGGTGAAAACTGAGCATTTACCCAACGACTAGCTGCGAACGTCGCGTAGGAAGTTGCAAAGCCGCCCAGACAGGCCGGAGCAGGCGCTGCCGCACCGGCTGCACTTTCTGGATTTCCTGGCCAAGTGCTGCGGGAAAAACAACAGCAATGAAGTGTGGGGTGAGACGTGGGGGGTTGCCTGGAGGGTGGGCACAAAGCCCCCAAATTGTTTTTTTTAATCTATCCGTAAAATTAAGGGAGAAAGAAAAAACCCTTGAAAGTGCAGCTTTCGCCTAGCAAACCCCGAAGGAAGGGCGCTTTCAGGGCAGGGTGAGGGTGACTGCCTTTTAAACACCGGGGTTATTTCAAATGAACCCCTGGAAGCCTCTCTCTCCCAGGGATGGGGGATCGCCCACTTCCTCCCGTTTGTCGCTGTGTAAAGCTGGTGAATAAATGATTCCAAGGTTCTCTGGGGAAGTTTATTTCCTTAGAGTCAATCAAATTAAATCAAGGGTCTCAAGGTGGCGAAGATAGGATCTCCCGACAGTAGATCCCGACCTCCAGGCGCTTCCAGGCCCCGCTGATAACCACACGCGGCCTGGACTGTGGAGCTCGCAGCCCGCACCCTTTTCTGGCAGGTCTGGCGGGGCCAACCCAGACCCTCAGTCCCAGTGGCCCGCAATCCTCAAACACGCAAAAGCTAAAGCGCTTTTACAAAAACTATTGTTCAAGAAGCGGGCTATGGGATAAATACTCCCATTTCCCAGATGGGGCGCCTAGACCCGGAAAATTAAAACGACTTGCTCACAAAAGATAAGGGCAAAAAGTCCGTTCTCCCCGAATCCTCAGCTTTCAAACTGCAGGTGCGACAAAAGGGCGAGGGGGAGACGGGGCAGCTCTCCCTTCTCCAGCCGCTGGGCACTGGGATTGGGGTCGGCTCTGGGCTTGCAAGCTGCAGGGTTCGGGCGGGATCGCGCGGCCTCTTCCGCAAGTGGAGGGCGAGCGCCGGGAAATTCGACCACCCCGCGAGGGAATAAAGACAACCCTGCACACTGGAGCCCGGAGAAGTTTTCTTCCCTGGCCGGAGGTTCGGAGAACGCAGTTGCCCCAGGCCGGCTTCATCCCCGCGGCCCCGCAAGGCCTCTGGGTTTTCGCACTGCGGGTTCTCCTCCGCGTAGGTGTTCTGGGCCCTGTATGCGATGTTTCTCACTAAAAGTTGTCCTTCCGGCTGATTCGGAAGTCGCTCCAAGCTAGAGAGGGTTTATGCTTTGTCATTATCCTCATCGCCCTCTTTATTTTGCCCCTGCCCTGTCGCATTTCAAGAAAATGAGCTCTCAGAAAAGAAAGCCTTTCGGTTGAGGCGGCAAGCAATCTCACAGAAATGATGTTAATGGTTGCAGGGCTTTTTTCTTCCCTTCTGCTATTTTTTTCGAGTGAACTGTGAAGATCTGTGAAAATAATATCAGGGTTTTCCGTCAGAACAAGCTTTGCCCTGCACTCAGGCGTAGTATGATCTGACCTGACACCTCCAACCATCTGTGCTATCTATCTGCCTTCTGATTTACCAGATCTGTACAAGCCGCATACAAATTGTACTTGATACTGAAGAAAAGACAGCCAGGCCCAGTCCAGTTCGGTGGTGAACTTTCCCACCTGATCCTTTTCTAGGGATGGGCCTCCCAAAGACTTTCCTGGGGTTTTCATTGGACACCCACCTCCTCTAACAAGTATTTTCTCCCAACTAAACAAACCCCATCAAAGGCCCAGATGAGATCGTGGTTTCTTTGGCCGAGGCCTCAGAAAACGGTCTGATGTGGATGTCAATTGGGAATCAATAAAAGTTGCCAATTCAATCTACTGGCCAGAAGGCAGAGCCCCAAGAAAGACCTTCCTCTCTGCAGGAGGGGTCAGAGCCCAGAGGCTTGGGAAGTGCTTTCCTGCCCCCCTCCACATTGTTGTGAATCCCCCTCCTCTATTTTACTCTTACTGAATTGCTTTGGGGCTAAAAAGCCAAGATTTCTATCTCCAGCCAGAGTTACATGTTTTAACACAGGGGCAGGGGCAAAATTAGCCTACAAGAAGAGGAGCAAATCGATATTTTTAAAAAGATCCTTGAAACAAGCTTTTAAGTTGCTGTGCTGACCTACAAATGACTTCTCACTCTAGATGTGGCTATACTGCCCATTTGTTCAAATCCATTAAACTGGAGGGGGAACTAAAAAGTATAATCTTTAGTTGGGTGAGAGTCCCCTACAGCTCCCCCTTTCTTGAAGTGTTTGACTTCAGGATCAGCGTCTATGTTCTCAGGTGTGAGCGTGCTCTTGCTCGCGTTTAGAATTATTTTAGGAGGTTTCTGAAGGGGGCGGGAGTAGAGTCTGGACTGACCTCTTCTACAGATCCCCGGTCCTGTTCCTTCTGCTGCAGATTTGCTTCCCACTCTCTGCTTTGGCAGCTGGAAAGGGGGCAGGGGGAGGCATGCGGGGATGGGTACTTGGAAGAAAAGAGAAGGTCCACTTTGCCTCCCTCTTCCCTTGCTGCGTGCACACCCGCAGGGTTTGCTGTTTCCTTACGACTAAACTTGCGAATTCTTGGAGGATTTCGATTTTGCGCAGTCCTCTTTGTCCTCTGGAGAACTTTCCACCGAGGCATCGCATAGCCCCAAAGTGAAGTCTTGTAGCATCCCTGCCTCTTTGGTGGGGAAAAATAAGAGGGAGGCGCAGGGCAGGGGGAGGGGGAGAGAGTGGAACGCTGCGGCTCTCGCACGTTTTCCTCCCTACCACTCCTAAGTCTTTTCATCCTCTTGGTTCGGCAAAATACTGAGGGGAAGTCCACGGGCTAACGGCGGGCGCTGTCGAGTGCTGGGAGGTGCTGAAACGGCCCGGGCGCGCAGGTCGCTGCCTTGATTGGCAGAGCCGGCCGGTGACTGACAGGGGGTCTCCATGGCGCCCGCGCCGCCAATCCGCCCACCCCAGTAGTCGCGCCCGCCAGCCTGCCTGCGTGCCCGAGCGGAGCCGAGCCGAACCGGAGCCTCACAGCCCTCACCTCCTCCGGTCGCCGACGCTCGCTCGCGGCGGTCGTGCCGCCGCTGCCGCTCAGGCCGTGTAACCCAGGTCGCGCCGCGCCGAAGAGCCTGGCGCACCCGGCCGGGCCCGCGGGCATCTGCTGCGTGTCCCGCCCCGGGCTCAGTGCCCCCGCTGCCGCCGGCGCTGCCTCGATGTTCCAGCTGCCCATCTTGAATTTCAGCCCCCAGCAAGTGGCCGGGGTATGTGAGACGCTGGAGGAGAGCGGCGATGTGGAGCGCCTGGGTCGCTTCCTGTGGTCGCTGCCCGTGGCCCCTGCGGCCTGCGAGGCCCTCAACAAGAATGAGTCGGTGCTGCGCGCGCGAGCCATCGTGGCCTTTCACGGTGGCAACTACCGCGAGCTTTACCACATCCTGGAAAACCACAAGTTCACCAAGGAGTCGCACGCCAAGCTGCAGGCACTGTGGCTTGAAGCGCACTACCAGGAGGCCGAGAAACTGCGCGGACGGCCCCTGGGGCCGGTGGACAAGTACCGCGTAAGGAAGAAGTTCCCGCTGCCGCGAACCATTTGGGACGGCGAACAGAAAACGCACTGCTTCAAGGAGCGCACGCGGCACCTGCTCCGAGAGTGGTACCTGCAAGACCCCTACCCCAACCCCAGCAAAAAGCGGGAGCTCGCCCAAGCAACCGGACTGACCCCCACGCAGGTGGGCAACTGGTTCAAAAACCGCCGACAAAGGGACCGTGCGGCTGCAGCCAAGAACAGGTCGGTACCGAGAGGCCTCTGAGCTTCGTGCGCGCCGGGCAGGGGCGGGTGGAGGCGTTTTTGGCGCCCTTACCTGGTGCCTGGCGACTCCGAGTGAGCCTGAGTAGGGAGCGCGGAGTGTCTTCGGTTTATGAGCCCTCCGCGTTCTGGGCTCCGGTGCAGGACTCCCTTCCGGTTCCTCACCCCTGTCTCATTCATGGGGACTCAGGGTCACAGTAACTAAACCAAAGCTTCACTGTGTGTGTGGGGAGGGGGATATAAAGATGAAAAGCCCAGAAACAGGAACCCCAAGGCCCAAAGCTAATTCTTGTCAATCTGGGCCCAGGCTTCTACCATTAAGTGAAGCCTAGTTTATTAGCAATGTATAGGCTTCGTGTTATCTTTTCTTTTTTTTTTTTTTCGGTACTGGGGATGGAACCCAGGGGCATTCTACCTCTGAGCTACACCCCCCAGCCCTATTTTTTTATTCTTTATTTTGAAACAGGGTCTCACTAAGTTGCGGAGGGCCTCACTAAGTAGCTGAGGCTGGCCGCGAACCTGCGATCCTCCCGTCTCAGTTTCCCAAGTACTGGGATTACAAGCATGCGCCACCACGCCTGGCTCCTGTTATCATTTTTAAAGCCCAGGTGCATCCCTCTCTAATGCTTTGAAACGGCTTTCGAAGGACTCTTGTTTCTAAGAAGTGGAAAGTCGAGTTTTCCTCTTCCCACGCGCGACTAGCATTGTCTCCAAAGAGCAAACCAGCCGGCCCACGCTTTGCATTACGCAGCGTGTGTATCTCCATTAGCCAAACATTTTGGCCAAGAGCCCAGCCTCGTCCCCCAGGCCCAAACTCTCCGTGCAACCGGCAGGCAGCAATTTTTACCTTTGGCTCCAGCTGATCTGGCCCCAGGGGTAAGGATTCCGGCGTGAGCTCCAGGCAGATGCACTGCTGGGAGGAGAGCCCCCTGACCCGGAGCTGTATCTGCCCTCATCCACACCTCTTCCCGACAGTCCTGTAAATCTCCCAAAGGTGGGCAACAGTGAGACAGACCCTGTGAGCCCAGCATCCCAAAGACAGGGCTGAGGAGCCGAGAAAGGGCGCCGAGGAGGCTGGGGCAACTGCGGGGCTCCGCCAAGAAGCGGCCGCAGACGCCTGCCCGACTTCTGCCGCCTCGCCTTCCGCACCTTAATTGCCGGGGTCTGAGGAAGAGCTTCTGGTCTCGGGGCTGGATGAATGCGGACGCGGGGTGGAGTAGGACGGGGCGGGGGGGGGGGGACGACTGGCGGCTACATTCCTCTCGGTGACTTGTATCCCCTTCCTTCCCCTAGACTCCAGCAGCAGGTTCTGTCGCAGGGCTCCGGGCGGGCGCTAAGGGCCGAAGGCGAGGGCACGCCGGAGGTGTTGGGCGTCGCCACCAGCCCAGCGGCCAGTCTGTCCAGCAAGGCGGCCACTTCGGCCATCTCCATCACGTCCAGCGACAGCGAATGCGACATCTGAGCTGCCCAACCAGCACGTCCAAAAACAGAATCCAGTGTCAAAATGAGATAAACAAAATGAAGGAAGGAGACAGAATGAGAGGCCAGAAAATCCAGCAAAGCCAGGTGGCCAGGGACCCGCGGGCTAAGGTTTCAGTGTCCGCTCCTCAGCCCACCCGACTCCAGTGGCGTCCTTTGGCCGCGACCACCCGGGCCCGCGGTGAGGCCTGGCCCAGCGCCTCCTTCTCCTCGCTTTGCTTTTCCTAAGGATTTTGCTGCAAAGACACCTTCGGAACCCGAACTGCACGCTGAACGCCTGCCCTGAGTCTCTTGTGGGTATTTCACGTCGAGAGGACGCTGTTATATATGTATAACTTTTGCTTTAAAGTTTTTTTAAACAAAACATGAATATGCTGTTTACTTATTTAAGAGACTGCCATGGTAGGTTTCTCTGTAGCTTGGGGAACTTGCTGCTTCTTAGTGCAAGCTGGTGTGTTCTGTGTGGAGAAGCCAAACAATAACTTGGTGGGCAACCTTTCTTAATTAAGGGAGCTGCCATTCCAGATTTTTTTTTCCTAAAAGATCATTTTTATTCCCTTTCACAGGCATGCAAGGATGGCCTCTAATGCAAATAATCTCGCCAGGATCTTCTCTTGGTCTTATGCCTTCTCTAGTGTCTCCTGGTATATTTTTTAAATGGCCAATGGTAGGTCCATAACCACCTACTAGGTCAAATATTATATATGTGTATGTATGTATGTATGTATGTATGTATGTATACACACACACACACACACACACACACACACACACACCTACCTAGTAATTGTCAACAGGAACATGCCATGTAAGGCGGCTCCCCACATTCCCAGCATAGGTAATTAGGGTTTGTCCATGTGACACTCATTTTTATGAAATGTTCATGGCTTTTAGGAACAATTTGAGAAACCAAACTTTGGGTTCTAGTAGTGTATCCTATTTATAAAAATGCAAAACTATCCTGACACGGCTCTGCAGTGAAAATGGATTTGCATCTCCTTGGGGCTCTCTGCCCATACAAAGGCATTGGGTACCCAGGATGGTAAGAAAGCAGACACTACATTTAGAATTGAACTCTTATCAAAATAAGACCCTCCCTCAAAAAAGGAGAGGCTGTAGGTAACTAGACTAGCATCTTCTTGCTGCAGAAGGTGGTTTTAATCAAGTGATTTTCAACAAGAGAAATACCCAGGTGGGTGATAGTATGTAATCATGTCATATATTGAGGGTAAAACAAGACTGCAGAGAAATGACTGGCATTTAAAAAATCTGATGTCCATGTTAACTATGAAACAAGTCATCAAGAGTAATGGCCTCAATTAAAAATGTAAAATATTCTTAGCATATAAGTTTTCCTCCTAAGTTGCACACACCTCAAAAAAATCTATCTTGACACTAAGATAGTAAATGCTATCCAATGAGTCTCTAAGCTTTTTTTTCCTAATGAAACAGGTTGATACTATAAAATATGACTTTGATCTTTAAATCATTTGAGCTGGACTTTCCCTCCCACCCCCATTAGGGTACTTTCAATTTGCCTCTCAATCCTTAGAAGATGCTCTTTGGGTCAGAAGCCTGTTAACTGTTTTAGGCAGAAATGTTGAAGTGCAAACCAAGCAAAAATAACTAAAGTCATGGAACACAAAAGGCAGTTGCATGGCAAGATATATTTTGGGAGCCCAGGACATGAGAAAGGGTTGATGTTTGATTTCTAAATTGATTATTCAGATTTGGCTCATTTGAGCTTTATAAATAGCTGCCATTGTGTACAGTGATCTTTTCCAGAGAATTCTTAAAAGTCAAAACTTCCTTGCACAAGATCTCTAGATAGAAAGATTGGTGAAACAGTTCTTCCCAAAAGCAAGCAAATGCCCTTCTGGGGTCCTGAAAGGGTGGAGAGCTCCCTCCAGACTCAATTTTGTTTTCCAGAGTCCTTCCAGAGTAGTTCCTTGAATGCCTAGAGACACACCAGGACTCCAGTACAGCCAGGAGGACTAGACCTAGAGTGTGAAATTTAAGGACACATACACTTTGAAGATTATGTAACTGCCAGGCATCTGAGATCAGTGTCTCCTTTAATTTTGTACTCACAGAGCCTCTCTTGTCTCGCTTTAGTGCTGAATCTGCCAAGTAGTATTGCAATTCAATGAAAAATCCAGGGCTATCCAGTTTTGTGCCCCAGCTCCACGCATCCTAGCTGTGGAATTGCCCAGAATCAGCATTTGGAGAAGTTGGTTGGCAAATTTTATGCCTTAATTTGATGACTCCAGGTCCAAGAGGGAAAGGAAAGGACTAATTAGTGGAATGATGTAAAGGAATTTGAGATTCTAAAAATCCCAACCCACACACCAGTTCAAATGATGCCTAAAAGCGGAAGGAAATGTCCATTCTGCTGTCTCAAGAAAAATAGGGTAACAATGCTGGGAACTAAGTTTTCTCTTTACAAAATAATTTTTAAATGACACTTGCTTGGAGAAAACAGTGATGGGGGGGTTTCTTTCTGCTTTGGTGAAAGCCTTTAAATAAGGTCTAACCATTTACTTAAATTAACATGCTGCCTAAGGGTTACATTCTAAAGTAGCTATAATGTTTCAACAATGTGGAGATTTACTCATCTAATTTCACTTTAGAATCTTAAGGGGTAACACATTGTTGAAAAGATTTTTGAGTTGTTTATATGAAACCTGGTGACACCCGGCTGCCTTTGTGAATAATCACTTCTTTGGTGACTGCAATGTTGGAAATTAGTCCAAATCTTCACACAGATTTACTTTAACAGTCCAAATCTTCCCATGAACATGTATTACAAAAGTTTTCTTTTTAAGACTTTTTTTTCCGTATCAGTTTCATCTTGCCCTAGAAAGGGTTTTAAAACAAAAAAGGAAAAAATGTAGAAAAGCTGAAGGTTCTGAATTTGGAGAAATATCCCTAGGACGAGTTTCTTTTCTCCTGCAGTTCTTCTCCGGACACAATTTTCCCCTGAAGCAGTTACTCCAGCAAAGGGGAAAGAAGCATTTTTACATTTCAACAGACCTGACCCGTGTGAGGCTATTACCCGGGCTTGCAACTATTTCCACCACCCTCCAGTCCCACCCAATGCCGCCGTCCCTCCACTTAATGGCCCACTCCGCATCCACCCGCCGCTCCCACCCCCTTTTCCCTTCACCAGTTTGTTTATAAAAATCTGGGCGGAAAGAGAGGGGAGGCTGGGGGTGTGGGGTGGACTTGCTCTTTGTTTACATTAAACAAGTGACAGGCAAAGAGCTCAAGCTAAGTCTTCCTTGACCTCGTTCTCTCTCCCTAATTTTAACAAAAAGGAAAAAAATATTGTATCCAAAGAGAATGTTCCTGGGGCGGGGGGAGGAGAGGCCGCTCCGCGCTGCATTCAGCGGGGCGCGGGGCGCGGGCGGTTTCCGCTGCCTTTGTGAGGCGGGCGGGGGCGGCGGGCGGGGGGTCCGCGGCGGCCGGGCGCTGTCAGGCGGCTCAGCGTAATCAGGGCTAATGACAGCGCCCGGCGCTCGGCGGGACAATGCGCGGGGCCGCGGGGTTTTGTCGGCCTGAATGGCTAATAGGTCCGCCCGCGGGCGGCGGCGGGCGGCGGCGGGGAGAGGGGAGAAGGGGTCATTGTCCGCGCCCTGGCCCGGGCGCCGAGGCGCGGCTCGGTGTCGCGCAGCCGCCCCCGGAGCGGGCGCGGGGACGGGAAGGCGGAGGCCCCCGGAGGCCGCTGGGTCCCCTCGAGGTGGACGGGCCCGGCTTTATTCCGCAGGAGCAGCCCGGGCCCGGCCCCGAGTCCCCCCCGGGCAGCCGTCCCTGCCTCCGGGCTCGGATCGCGACTCGGCAGGGACTCATCCGCGCGCGTCCACCTCTTCCGTCCAGCGCCCCCGGAGCCCGCGCAGCGGGTAGGCCTGAGCCACTCGTGTTGTGACTGCCACCCTCAACTAGCTCGAGGAGAGAGCTCTTTCAAAACCTGGGCACGAGTTAAATACAAACCGAGGTGAGAAGAAACAGCGGCGGCGGCTGCAGCCTGGAGCCTGGAGCCTGGGGCGGGGTGGGGGACCGCGGGCGCCGCGCGTGTCCGGCGGGACCAGCCAGCCCAACCGCTGCAGTAGCCACTGGCTCTAGGCCGCGCCGGGCAGGCACCAGAGAGCCAGGAGGTTCCAGACCCAAGGAGCAGGCTTTGCAGGCACTGAGACCTGAGAGGGCTTTGCGAAGTGCGCAGAGGCCAGGGCTCAGCTGTCGGACCGGGAGAAGGAGCCGGGCGCTGCGAGGACAGCACGTCTGCGACCGCGCAACTGAGCCTGGCAGGCCCCTGAACCCCCTTCTTTCGGAAACCTGGCGACTCCTATTGTAAACTCTTGGTCTTCTCAGGCTAGATCCTGCCTTGCTGGTAGTTCTCTTTGCTAGGATTTCGACTCCCAAGCATCTTTACACGCACCCTACCGTGAGGTACGAACTGGTTTCCTTTCCCTTTCCACCTCCTTGTCTGGAGACAAAGGGGTTTGAGAGGATCCCAGAGCTGCATCAGCGGTTTCTGCCTCCGTGCCTCTGCTCAAGCTTCTTCGCTTGCGGGAAGGTTTGCCCTGCCGGGAAGCTGCCCCTACCTGGACAGTTCTATCAATCCACCAAGCCTACCCCACCTCCACCAAGTCTTTCTTACACCAGTGGACTCCACACAGAGAATTGTTCATTTCCTCTTTACTGCGCCCTCTACACTAAGTGGCTGTTTTATTGCTTGTAACATTTTGTGCATTTATTTGTCTATATATTGGACTCCCTCCCCCCATAGAGCGTAAGCTCTTTAAGGGCAAAGACGGAATCTTATTCAATATCTTTGTACTCCTGGCCTGAGTAGTAGGTGCTCAATAAATATTTTAAAACCGAAGAGTTAATGGATCTTTCTTGAAACCTGACTGCTCCACAGTAGCGGAGGACCTCTGCTAGCTCTGAACTCATTTGCACAGCAAAGATGACAAATGTTGACTGGACCCCAAAGTTCAGTGAAATTCTCCCAGCTCAGGTTGCTAGCTCTCACTTGTGGAAGGAATTCTCTGGGATGACATTGAGTGCTTGCTCCTCTGGGAATGTGGTTTTTCAGAATCCTGTGGCTTTGGGTTCTCATAACATGAAAATGATCTCTCATACAGCACCTTCTTTCCAAACAGTAAGGGTAGGGTTATTCCCTTAGGTTTCAAAAATTCTAGCCATTACACTTGCTAAACCCTGCAAAATACAATTCCTAATATTTTTGTGTTATCAAACCATAGAGGTTTCCACTTCCAAGATAACTGCTGTGGATTAAATGTACCTCCAAAATTCACGTTGAAAATCTCCAATACAATAGTATTAAGAGGTGGGGCCTTTGTGAAGTGATTAAATCATGAGGCTCTGCCTTCATAAATGCGTTAGTGCTTTTTATAAAGGAGTTTGAGGGAGATTGCTAGTCCCTTGTCACAGTGTTGACCCCTCTGCTAGGTGAAGATGCAGCAAGAAGGCACCATCTTAGAAGCAGAGCCAGCCCTCACTAGACAGACCTGCTGGGGTCTTGCTCTTAGACTCTAGAACTGTATCACATAAATTTCTATTATTTATGAGTTACCCAATCTAAAGTATTTCTATTTCTGTTATAGCAGGAGAAACAGAATAAGACAACAATTTCTTTCGCTTTTCTTGTGCCCCCTTTCCCTTCTACTATAGTCTTTTTATTCTGTTTGTTTGTTTGTTCGTTCTGGTGTTTCTGTTTTTGTTTTGTAGTACTGGGGTTTGAACCCAGGAGCACTCTACCACTGAGCTAAATCTTTAGCCCTTTTTATTTTTTATTTTGAGACAATGTCTCGCTAAGTTGCCAAGCTAGCCTAGATCTTGTGACTCTCCTGCTTTGGCCTCCTAAGTAGCTGACCTGCAATACAAAGCTGGCATGGTGGTGCATGCTTGTAATCCCAGTACTTGGGAGCTGAAGCAGGAGGATCCCAGTTTTGAAGACAGCCTCAGCAATCTACTGAGACCTTGTTTTAAAACAAAAAAATAAAAGGGCTGGGGGTGTGGCTTGGAGATAGAGTGCCCCTGGGTTCAACCCCCAGTACCCACCCCCAAAAAATCAACGAATATAATATTGTTATATTTATAATAAAATGCTTTAAAAAAATTTGTATCAAAGCCGGGCGTGGTGGTGCATGCCTGTAATCCCAGTACTTGGGAGGCTGAGATAGGAGGATTGTAGGTTCAAGGGCAGCCTTAGCAACTCAGTGAGGCCCTCTGCAAATTAGTGAGACCCTGTTTCAATTTTTTTTTTTTTTTTTTTT
>PVJS01049580.1:0-14623 GCA_004027185.1 Glis glis | reverse complement strand
AATACACACAATGGAATTCTACTCAGCAATAAAGAAGAACAAAATAACAGCATTTGCAAGAAAATGGAAAGATCTGGAGAACATTATGTTAAGTGAGATTAGCCAATCACAAAAAAAGAAGGGACATATGTTTTCATTAATATGCACAACTTAGGGAGTAGTGGGGACACAAAAGGGACTCCAATGACAATGGAGAACCTTCAGGGGTGCAAGGGAAGGGGTCCAAGGGAAGAGGAAGGGTAAGAAAGAAGTGAATATATGGAATTACTGTCATAAACAATGTGTATATATGAGATTATACCAACATCATTCTCAGTGCTACATGTGGGGGGGAGGCGGGGGGGAGGGACCCCAAGAGCTGTGTGCATGTATGTTAACACCAAACTGATACTCACTGTGATGTGAGACTACAATGCACCAATAAAAAATAAAAATAAATAAATAAAGTCTTTCAGCTTCTGTTTGTCATGGAACATTTTTATTTCTCCATCAAATTTGATAGATATCTTTGCTGGGTAGACAAATCTTGGCTGGAAGTTGTTTTTTTTCAGAGTTTGGAAAATGTCGCTCCAGGCCTTCCTGACTTTCATGACTTGGTTTGGAAGGTCAGAAGTGATTCTTATTGGTTTGCCTCTGAATGTTACTTGCTCTTTTGCTCTTGCTGCCTTTAAGATTCTCTCCTTGGCCTCTACATTAGTCAGTTTGATTATTATATGGCGTGGTGAACCTCTTCTCTGATCCTGTCTATTGGGGGTTCTATATGTTTTCTGTACCTGTGTATCGACCTCTCTTTCTAAGTTTGGAAAATTTTCTGATATTACTTCTCTGAATAGATTATTGATTCCTTTAGTTTCAGCTTCTAATCCCTCTTCTATGCCTATTATTCTTATGTTTGCTTTTTTAAGACTGGCTGAGATCTCTTCAATGTCCAATTCATGCTGTCGAATTGTTTTTTCTAATTTACATACTATGTGTTCATTTTTGGAGAGGTCATCTTCCAAGAGTGAGATTCTGTATTCCGTGTGGTCTAGTCTATTGTTGATGGTCTGTATTGATGCCTTCATTTCAATTATTTCATCCTTCACTTCCTTCAGAGCTTCTTTTTGATTCCTGTTCAGGGTGTCGGATTCTTTGCTTATTTGATCCTTCATTGCTTTCAGGATCTCTCTGAATTCTTTTCGGAAATCTTGTATCATTTCCTCTATTGAGGTTCTGAATTGTCCTTCTGGCAATCTTTGCACTTCTGAATTGGCGGGTTCTGTTGTTGTGTGATTGTGGGGAGTCATTGTTTCTTTGCTATTCTTCCTTTTCATGATTTCAGGTTTCATATGTTGATACCTTTGTTGCTTTTGGTAGTTCTCTCTCTCTCACTCTGTAGGTATCCTATGTCTAATCCCTCTCCCTTTATGGTTTCTTATCCTGGAGGTAGATAGTTGCTACTAGGTGAGCCTTAAAGGTGAATATCCTTTACTGAATGGTTATTCTCACTTGCTCGGTATAATGTCCATTTGCAGGCCCAATTTTTGGTCTTCTTCAGTGATTGGGACCTTTGCCTGGTGCCTCTCACTACCTGTGCAAGCGACCAGTTCTGCTATTGCCCTTCTCACTGCAAGTGTGGTTCTCCGTGGTTTCTACTTGGGCTGTCCCTATGTCTGTCTCTGTCTATACCTATGGCAGGTGTCACCAGCAGGGGGCCCCGGGCTTGTGTCTCTCTTTGCCTACAGAAGCAGCGGGTGTCACCTTGCCCCAATTCTGTGCAAACACAGAACTCCACGTTTCCACAGAGAGGGCTGGTTTGGTCCAATTTTCCCCAGGTACCACAACTGTATGTCCTGTGGTGATCCCCGGGGACTCTACAAGGGTGCTGCGACCCGCAGGCTGCAAGTCTGTCCCACTCAAATGTCGCCAGGGACTGTCTGCTTATCCATGCATCTACCACGTCCCACAGCAGACCCCACTCCCACCTCCGCCGGGACAATCCGCACTGTCCCAGACCCCGCGAGTCCCTGTGGCCGCGCTGGGTGGTCTCCCCCTGGGGCGGCTCGTTGACTTACGGTCTCATTGAATGCTGCTCTTAATCGGGGGGGGGGGAGGTCTCAGTCACTACTGCAGGCTCTGGTCAGGCCTCCAGGCCCTTGGGACTTTGCCGAGTATGGATTGAACTGCTGCTCGCACCCGTCGCTGGTGCTTGGCAGTGCTGGTTTTAGAGGAGGTCCCTGGCTTCCTTGTTGGTGGCCTGCAGAAGCCGCACTGCCGGTTGCTGTCGGCGTGGTTTGACCAAGATGGCGCCGCCGCCGCTTCTGCCAACACAGCAGTTCGGGTCTGTGTCGCGCATGGAACGAGTCGCTGCTCGTCTTCACTGCTGCTATTCTGCAGCTGCTGGATGCACAGCAGGTCATTGGCGTCTTCGCTGGACTTGTGCAGGAGCCACAATGCTGATAGCCACCAGCAAAGTCCTGCCAAGATGGCGCCGCTGAAGCTGCTGTCACCACCGCCATTTGGTCTCTTTTTTTTTGTGTGTGGTACCGAGGATTGAACCCAGGGGCATTCTACCTCCGAGCTACACCCCCGGCCCTATATTTTATACTTTATTTTTTAAACCGGGTCTCACGAAGTTGCGGAGGGCCTCACTAGTTAGAGAGAAAGAGAGAGTGAGAAAGAGAGAGAGAGAGAGAGAGAGAGAGTGCTGAGGCTGGCCGCGAACCCGGATCCTCCAGTCTCCGCCTTCCAAAGTACTGGGATTACAAGCGTGCGCTGCCACGCCCGGTCCCGTTTGGTCTCTTGAGTGTGGAGGAGCCGCTGCTTGCTTTCATCTCTGCTGACCTGCAGTTGAACTCACAACAGGTCTCTGGCTTCTCTGCCGGCGGCGTGTGGAAGCCGCAATGCCGGTAGCAGCCGGCGCGGTCCGGCCAAGATGGCGCTGCCGCCGTCCCTTAGGTAAGGCGCTTGGAGCTTTTTATTTCCCTCTACCTTGTCTTCTGGCTTTGATGAAATCAGATATCTCAATGAAAAAAATCCTGAAACTATTCCAGGAGGATTTTCCTGGTCTGTTGTCTTCCATGATTATATTTAAGTTGTAATCAAGAAGATGCCTTTCCTGCACATGCACAACTTTTGTGATTGACTTTCTGCTGGTACAGATTTGGGGCCTGAGAATGTTTTAAGGGTTAAAGTTCATTAACTGTTGTATCTCAGAATTTAGAAATGCTTTGGCATTGCAGTTAGTCAAAAATGTAGTGGACTAGTCTACTTTGAGAACCATAGCCAAAGGCTTTATCTAGACATACTTTAAAATATTTATTTCCTTTATTAAATATAATAATAATTATAGTAATTATTATATAAATATGTATAATAATCTGGGGACATGGTGTCAGGAGGGCAAACCTTCCATGGCTTTGGGGAGGATGCGGGTCCCAGAAGGAATCACTGGGCCAAAACCACACTCAGGGTGGGGTATGAGGAGGTACTTGGGGGTTGGGGAGGAGCTACGCTCTCCAGCACTTCTGGGCAAAGAGTTTGCTCAATCCAAACAAAAATTTTTATATTATACTCCTATTGTTTACTTACTGGACTCTGCATCCCCATCACCCATTGCTACTTTCAGACCATTTGGAAGACAGCACCCACAATCCGATCTTTGCTGGTGAGTTTGCTTCCATTTTCTTTGAACACTCTTAGGGGACTGTATCCAGTTGGGCCACATTCTTTGGTAAGGCAATTGTTTCACAGCCATAAAATACGTAAAACAGCTTCAGCCTGTAATATAGAAGCAGTTGGCTTTTCAAGCTGGAAAATGGAATGTTTGGTAACGGGTATGCTGTGACAAAAAGCACTTCCCTGGGTCTCCAGGCTGAGTCACATTCAGGTCTCAAAGGATGGTGATGATCTGGGGCAAGACTGCTTGATAGGTGGTCATGTGGTTGGTTGCTCAGGCAAAAAAAAATGTGTTTTTCTGTCTTTTTTGTGATGCTAGCAACCACTAATGCTTGGTGTTTAGATTTAACAGCTCACTAGGGACTGTAAAACATGTTGATATTCAAATTCTATTATTTCTTCTTCAGTTTTTGGTGGAAAGGTTCTATAAAGAAAAACTTCACCTTATTTGTTTACCTAGTAGTACAGATTACATAGGAAAGGCAGGATAAATGTTTAATTGTTTTCTTTTATTAATCAGTTTTTAAAATAAAGAGTTGATTCCTAACATCCTTCATTGATGACTGCGTTAGTGAGTAATGATTTGGTATTTTTCCTCGGGTAGCTAAAGGATTTTTATTCCCTTTCCTTTAAAGTGCAAAAGGATATAAGAGGGGCTTTATTATGGAAATTGACTCACATAATCATGGAGACTGAGAAGTCTCATGATAAGAATTATGTAGGCTGGAGAGCCAGGAAAGCTGATGGTATAATTCAGTCCAACTCCTGAGAACCTGGGAGGAAGGGCACTGGTGAAGTCCCAGAATCCAAAGACCCCAGGACCAGAGTTGCAATGTCCAAAGGCAGGAGCAGATGAACGTCTCAGTTCAAGAACAAGGAACAAATGTACCCTTCCTTTGCCTTGTTGTTCTGTCTGAGCCCTCAACAGATTGCATGATGGAAGTCCACAGACGTGTTGGCCAGGTCTTCTTTGCTCAGTCCACTAATTCAAACATGAATCTGTCAGAAACAACCTCAAAGACACACCCAGAAAAAAATGTTTTATCAGCTATCTTGGTATCCCAGTTATATTTTTGTATCAGGATGAAATCATGGATTTAAACATTTGGTGAGCCAGGTGTGGTGGCACACGCTTGTAATCCCAGTACTTGGGAAACTGAGACAGGAGGATCGCAGGTTGGTGGCCAGCCTCAGCTACTTAGTGAGGCCCTCTGCAACTCTCAGAGGTAGAATTCCCCTGGATTCAATCCCCAGTACCAATAAAATATATATATATATATTTGGTAAGTTTTGACCCATTGATTTTATTATCCTTAGTGATGCTAAAATTGTTCCATCTTTAGTCAATAGGAACCAACAAAAATATCAATATCACCAAGCAATATGATTACTGAAAAGACTTGAAAATTGTTTCATGACTGCTCTCCCCATTCTTGCCCTGCTTTTTAAAAATTGTATTGTATGAGCCGGGTGTGGTGGTGCACACTTGTAATCCCAGTACTTTGGGAGGCAGAGACCGGAGGATCCGGGTTCATGGCCAGCCTTAGCTCTCTCTCTCTCTCTCTCTCTCTCTCTCTCTCTCTCTCTCTACTTAGTGAAGCCCTCCGCAACTTTGTGAGACCCGGTTTCAAAATAAAGTATAAAAAATAGGGCTGGGGGTGTAGCGTGGAGGTAGAACGTCCCTGGGTTCAATCCCTGGTACCGCAAAAAAAAAAAATTGTACTGTATGTACATTGTCAGAGAACTCAGCCATTAGGTACTATATTCTCTTCCTTACATTTCTCATTTAGTCTTAGTTTTACTAGAAATGATATTTAATGATCATCATTAATTAATTTATCCCCTTGTGTATTTTGATTGTCTAAATCTACTTCTCTAGGAAATTCATAAAGACCAATATTCCAAGTTCTTGTATGTTGATGACAGCTTGTATAGATATAAAATCCTTACCCCATATTTTCTTTCTTTGAATATTTGAAATATATTACTAAATTTTCTTTAATCATAAAAGTGTTGATGTTGAAAAGCTTGAAGGCAAAATGACTTTCTTTCCTGTATAAGTAATTTGATATTTTCCCTTAGTTACTTAAAGGATTTTTATTTCCTTTCTTTTAAAACACAATAATTTTCTCCATCATATATTTTTGGCCCCTTTGTCAATAATCAACTGGCTATAAGTGTACATATTTGTTTCTGTATCTTCTATGATATTCCATTGATCTGTGTTTCTGTTTTTGTGCCAATACCATGCTGTTTTTATTACTATAGCTCTGTAGTATAATTTGAAATCAGGTATTGTGATGCCTCCAGCATGGTTCTTATTGCTTAGAATTGCTTTGGCTATTCTGGATCTTTTGTTTTTCCATACAAACTTTAGAACAAGTTTTTTTTTAGCTCTGTGAAGAATGTCATTGGTATTTTAATAGGGATTGCATTGAATCTGTGTATGACTTTTGGTAGATGGCCATTTTGGTAATATTTATTCTGCCTATCCAAGAACATGGAGGTCTTTCCATTTTCTAAGGTCTTCTACAATTTCTTTCTTCATTGTTCTATAATTTTCATGGTAAAGGTCTTTTACTTCCTTGGTTAGATTTATACCTAAGTATTTTATTCTTTTTGAGGCTATTGTGAATGGAATTATTTTCCAGATTTCTTTTTCAATGAATTCATGGTTGGTGTATAGAAAAGTTATTGATTTTATAAGTTGATTTTGTATTTGGCTACTTTGCTGAATTTATCAGCTCTAGAAGTAAAAAGTTTTATCTCATTTGTTGAACCTAGAGAGAAAATAGGAAACATAGGGGACTTTAAATAATGGAGAGTAGTAGAAGTTCTCTTGAGTAGTTTTATTTAAAGGATTTATATGATTCAGATCATTCCAGTCTATTCAGAATTTGCTGCAAATCTCTTGCGCTTCCCTTATAGAAAGATATGTAATACTAACTCTAACCAAAAAAAAAAAAAAAACAGAGAAAGGAAGATGAAGTAAAAATGTGTATCTGGGGTGGAGAAATAAATAGGAAGAAAAGTTTTCTGAGAAAGTCTCTTTTCTGGTTATTATAACAACTGTCTAATAATTCAGAAAGTAGGAGAAACAATTCAGAAAATACAATATTTTCTGCTCAAAATTTCTGGATTTCATGCAGAAAGTACCATATTAGTTAAAATTTTTCTTAAAGGTATTAGAAACCATCTCTAACTAGCTATAGAGGGCTGTGGAGTTAGGCAATTTAGCATAAGGAAGCAGAGATGATTTTTTTTTCTGGTACTGGGGATTAAACCCAGGGACATTCTACCTCCAAGCTACACCCTCAGCCCTTTTTATTTTTATTCTTTATTTTGAAACAGGGTCTCGCTAAATTGCTGAGACTGTCCTCAAACCTGTGATCCTCCTGTCTCAGCCTCCCAAGTACTGGGATTGCAGGCGGGTACCATCATGCCAGAGATGATTCAAATGGTCCAAGAACAGGGAGCAGACAGGTCAGGCAGTCTTCAACTTTCAACCCAGCTTTTCTCCCTGTTTCAGCCCTTCCCTCCTTTCTTACTACACTGGCTTGTCTACTTCCTGGTTCACAAGGTGCAAAATATCCACAGACATCTTCTGAGTATCCATCTCTAAAAACCAGGCAGAATAAGCTTGGAATTTCTTAGGCTAAATTCCAAATGCCTGCAGAGGGATTCTGATTGGTCCCCATCTTTGATTCAGGTGACCTGAGTGTATCCCTGTGGCCAAGGACAGGGATGTTCTTACTGTGACCAAGTGATGACATGGCATTGAGCATGGGGGGATAGCTTAGATTTGGGCTAAGACTGTATATAAGCCACAGACTAGGTAGTTTATTGTATTCATCAGCATTTTCACACTGAGATTACAACCCTCATGACTCAATTACATCAACTCAAAATACCAATTTACGAGCTCTTCACGAGGTCATTTTATATCTAACTATAAAATTCCACCCCTGGTCTCTGAAGAGCTCATACCCATTTCAGACATCAAAATGCATTTAGTCCTCTCCAAGACTCCCCACAGTCTTAACAGTTCCAGCATCACTGAAAAGTCCCAAAGTCCAAAGTCTCCTCTGAAAACTCAAGGTGAACTCTTGTGAGCCCCTGTAAAAGACAATGAAGATCAAAATAAAAAGCAAGTTACATGCTTCCAATATACAATGGCAAAGAGTAAACATTTGTATTCCCAGAGGCATAGGGAGCCATAGAAAGAAATGGGACCAAAACAGTAGCAAAATCTGGCAGCGCAAGTATTTAATCCTGGGGCTCCATTTCCAGCATCCAGAGCCTATGTACTCACTCTTCCAGCCTGGTTCCATGGCTCGCAACTTGCAGCCTTTCCTCCTGGTCATTTCATGTTTCTGGCCTTTCTAAATCTCAGGGTTTTTTCTTGTAACCTTGGCTTCACCCTCACAGCTTCACAAATTGCCCCATCTGGGCCGGCTTGCAGGGATTCTGACCCTGCCACACGTTGCCTGGCTTTCCAGGCCTTCCTTGGAAATCTGGGGGGAAGCCTTCATGGCCTCCTTTTTTCAGCAAAGCCGGCTGAAATGAACCGCCAACAGAAAAGGTCATCATGTCTTCTTTAATCATTGCCGCTGGGACCTTCTTGGTGACAGCCACTGGGTCTGTCTTAATCCTGGCCACTGCCAGGCCCTTTCCAATCATAGCCACTGCTTCTTCCTTCCTTTCAGCCATCTTACTTTTTTTCACAACATCATCTCTCTGGGCCCCCAGCTTTACACATGCCTTTCTGGCCAAACTGTAAATCTATAAAGTCTCTGCTTTACTTCCCACTCCTGAAATCCAGTGTACAGTTCACTGAACTCAGACATCAGTATCCATAATGCAGTTTGGATATTTTGCTGTTTTGAGATTTCCTCCACCAGTTTATTAATCAATCCATCGATAAATTCGGCCTCACACAAAGTTTCAGGACATGGGCAAAATGCGGGTAAATTCTTTGCCAAAGTGTAACACACATGGACTCTACTCTATTTTCCTATGGAGTCCTCTTTACCCTCCAAAATCTCCTGAGCACAGTCTCTACTGTCTGCCTTTCTAGCCACATTCTTGCCCTTCCAATTTCTTCTCAAAAACCAGTTCCAAAGAGTCACAATCTACATGGTCAGACTTAGATATAGCAGCAACCCCACTCCCAGTACCAAATTCTGTATTCGTCAGCATTTTCACAGCCATATCTAAAAGACTTGACCACGTAACTTAGAGGAAGAAAGATTTATTAGTTCACAGTTTCAAGGTTCAGTCCATGTGAGGCCAAGGACTGCAGATCTCAGGACATGGAGGCGGCAGGAAGCAGAGAGAGGGAGAACACAAGGCTTTGTTCTCACATCATAGAGGCCAGAAGCAAAAGAGTGATCAGGGGAGGAGGGACCATATTTAATCCCCAAGGCCGCACCCCCAGGAACTCATCTTTTCCTCCCACACTCTACTGGCCTAGGACACCTCCCAGATAAATGCATTACAATGGATTCATCCACTTCTGGGATTACAACCCTCATGACTCAATTACATCAACTCCAAACACCAATTTATAAGCTCTTCAAAGGACCATTCTATATCTAACTATAACAATTATACACAGCAGAAATTGATTTCTCGCCATTTTGGAAGCTGGAAGTCCAAGCCCAGCATGGTCTGGTACTGGTGCGGGCCCTCTTATGGGTTTTATTTATTTATTTATTTATTTACTTATTTTGTGGTACTGGGGGTTGAACCCAGGGGCATTCTACCTCTGAGCTCCACCCCCAGCCCTATTTTTTATTCTTTATTTTGAAACAGGGTCTCACTAAGTTGCGGAGGACCTCACTAAGTAGCTGAGGGTGACCGAGAACCCGGATCCTCCGGTCTCAGCCTCCCAAGTACTGGGATTACAAGCGTGCGCCACCACGCCCAGCATTCCTCTTCTGGGTTTTAGACTGACAACTTCCTCACATGATGGAAAGAGCAAAAGAACTCTCTTGGGTTCCCTTTACAAGGACACTAATCCCATTCATGAGGGTACCACCCTCACAACCTTACTACTTCTCAAAGGGCTTGTCTCCTAATACCATCACATTAGGAGTTAGGATTTCAGCATACAAATTTCAGAAGAAAACAACACTCAGTCGATTGCAGGATGAAGCAGGTGAGGGAAAGGGCAAGTGGAGAGAAGACTCAGCTCTTGGAAAAGAGCAAAGTAAACAGACAGAGCAGGTATGAAATCCACATTACTATTTCATCACTATATCAGATATATAATATCTGCCCATAGACTCAGGAGGGAGAAAAGCTGGTCCAAACACTAGAAGAGAAAGAAACCTAAGGACTAAAAGATCTTTTCCTCTCCACCTCCAGCCTTATCTTCTAAAGTGAAATCAAGACTAAGACATCAGGAGTAAGACATAAAATTGCTGCCTGGGGAATGCAAAACAACAACAAAATAAAACAAGAATCAGAGCTGAATGTTGAGTTTTAAGAAGGATTTGCTGCTGAGAGCTATTTTGCTAGTTTTTCAGAAGACAATTGAGACTCTCCAGTAAACTGAAGATATGATAGTCACTCACCATATGAGCTTTTGAAACGTTTTGAAATGTTCTGTATAAATGAACACAGTGAGATTAGCTACAGAATTTCATAAAAGCAAAACAGACCAGGTAAAATGCACGCTTTGTAAGCAAATACTTTACAAACTACGTTATTGGCTCCACTTGAGAAAGATTAGCTATTTGAAATAACTTTGGTCAGTAACAATATAACTGGCAGCAGTTGTGAGTAAATTTAAATCCCCCAAAGATTTATTTTCAGAGGAATACAAGTTCAGATACTATAATCAGTTTACTGTCAGTTGTTACTAAGTTTTTTGTTTTATTTATTTATTTATTTATTTATTTATTCATGTGGTACTGGGATTGAATCCAGGGGCATTCTACCTCCAATCTGCACTCCCAGCCTCTTTTATTTTTTGTTCTGAAATAGGGTCTTGCTGCAATCCTCATGTCTCAGCCTCCCAAGTAGTAAGATTACACGTATATATTACCATGCCTGGCAGAGATTTTTTTGTTTATTGTTTTACTACTTTCCAATTTTTAAGATGGAGGGAATGAGGACATAGCTCAGTGGTAGAGTGCTTACCTAGCATGCATAAGGCCCTGGGTTTGATTCCCAGTTCAAAAGAAAAGGAAGCTCTTAATTTTTAATATACTTTTATCATTGCATTATAATTATACATCATAATCAAGTTCAGAGTGATAGAAACATATACGCACACAGCACTGGGTGTTTCCCTCTGGATCCCACCCCGCTCCCTCCATCCCCCTGTACATGTTACTCACATTGGTATTGATAATTTCATACATGTACATAGCATTATTTGAACTGTTTCCTTCATCGAGTCTCCCCACTGCCACCTTCTTCCCTTAATCCCTTTCCACTATCTTCTCATTTATTTGAAGTTTCTTTTGTTTCCTGGTTCCTCTCTGGAAGTTTTTAATTTTTAAGATGAACAGAACAATAAATCAGCTCATTTGTGCTGAATGTTAGAAAGAACTGAGTCATGTGATAATCATGAGGAAAGTGCTCTAGGCAGAGGGCACAGGAAATGCCAATGTCAAAAGGTAGGACAATTTTGGCCTAACAGAAGGGAGGCGGTGCTACTGGGGGGGAAGAAGCGAGCACCGAGGAGAGGAAGGGCCAGAGGAAACAAAGTTAGGCGTCTATTTTCAATGCTGGTGTCAAATGACAAAATGAGATGCTGTCCAAAGAAAAACATCACATATTGTGGTGTGTGTGTGTGTGTGTGTGTGTGTGTGTGTGTGTTATTATCTGTCCTATGTTTTAGTCAGCTTTTCTTGTCACTGCAACCAAAATAACTCAGAGGAAAAAGGCTTACTGGGGCTCATGGTTTCAATGGCTTCAGTCCACAGTTGGCAGGCATCACAGCTGGAGTGGTGCCCAGCAGCACCACGTCATGGACACTGGAAGCAGAGCAAGAAGAGGGGACAGGGGGTGGACAGAGTCCCCGTGGCCACGCTCCCAGCGGCCCACCTCCTCCGGCCACGCCCCACGTCTGAACCCTCCTGCACTGGGGACATGCTTTCAATACATGGGCCTTTTGGGGGACATTCCAAACCCAAACCACAACATCCTACATCTAAAACCTGCCAACTGAGTTTTACTGAAGCTAAATATCTTATGTGTGTGTGGGGGTTGTTTGTGGTACTGGGGATTGAACCCAGGGTATTCTACCTCTGAGCTTTTCCCCTCAGACTTATTTTAATTTAATTTGGGGGGGGGTACTGGGGATTGAACCCAGGGGAATTCTACCTCTGAGCTATACCCCCAGCCCTATTTTATTTTTTATTTTAAAACAGGGTCTCACTAAATTGCTGAGGGGCTTACTAATTTGTCAAGACTCATCCTCCGGTCTCAGGCTCTCAAGTACTGGATTACAGGCGGCATGTGCCACAGCGCCCAGCTTATCGTCCTTTGTTTTAAATTAATTAATTAGGTTCTGTAAAAATCTCAGGGAAGCCCAAGCAGCCTTAGAATGTGAAGCCCCTCATCCCTTGAATTTAGCTACATGAATAACATTTAGAATCATTATTTGTGGTACAGCCTCATCCTAATGTGATAACATGCCCTAAAAGTAATTTTTTAGCCTCGTTTTCTACCCTAAAATTAAACTCCCTGCCCTTACCGCCCCAAGGAAAAAGCCCATCCCCCAAGGACGAAACCAGTTCCTGCCCTTATCGCCCCTAGGACCACACTTTGCAGCTCGCAGCCGCAGCTCTGGCTCCGGCTGGCCAGCGCAGACCGGACTTCCGATACGATTCCAATGCGAGTGTCACTTCCACCCAGACCAATCCCCGACCCCTACCTGGGTGCTCAGCCCACACCTCTAGACCTACCCCCTTGCTTCTTTTTTTTTTTTTTGCAGTACCAGGGATTGAACCCAGGGGGGTTCTACCTCCGAGCCACACCCACAGCCCTATTTTTTATCCTTTATTTTGAAACCGGGTCCCACTAAGTTGCAGAGGGCCTCACTAAGTAGCTGAGCCTGGCTGTGAACCTGGATCCTCCGGTCTCTGCCTCCCAAGTATTGGGATTACAAGCGTGCGCCACCACACCTGGCTACCCCCTTGCTTCTAAATAAGGAAAATTTACTATGATTGGTCGATTCTGAGCATACCCTGGGAGCTCTGCTTGCTCTCTATAAAAGGAAGCGGTGAACTGTACAATGGGCTGCCATTTTTTGACTAGCTGGGGCGTGGTGGCCCCGCGGTAATAAATGCTTCCCGCCTTAACTGAGTCTGGTCTTGGACCCTTGTCCTAAACATGGGGTACAACATTTGGAGGCCCCAGCAAGATCTTATAGAGACCCTACTCGGGCCTTGGACGGTGCCCCGGGGACCGGAGCCTGGCCCCACTTCACCGGACAACGCTTGGCAGAGGCGTCTGGTCTGGTGAGTCAACTCGTCTGCAGGGGGTCGGGGTTGGTTGGACACAGCCGGTAACCCTGGTCTCCAGAGGTCTGGGGAGACGTCCCCTGGCCTGGTCTGGTTTCTGTCTGATTCCCGGGATTGTTTGGCTTTTAAGTCATGTATGGTTTGTTTGTTTTTTTTTTTTTTTGCTTCATTTTCGTCTATGTTTTGTCTGTTTGTTTGTTCACCACACTGACCGTGTGGCTGGGCCAGGCGGCAGCAGCCAAGGCTGCCGAGTGTTTTGTCTGTTTGTCTTTTCGGTAGGGGCTAAACATAGGGACTAGCACCCTAATAGTTTTTTGTTTGTTTTGTATCGTTTGTCTTAATTATGTTTTTTTTCTTTTTGTCTGTGTCTTAAAGAGCGCAAAAGTTACAAGATCATGGGTAATTCAATATCTATCCCTAAAAAAAATTTATCCCTGAGTGCATATTAAATAAGTTAAAGTCAAAAGATTTAAAATAAAGAAAAACTTTAAAAAATTCCATACCTGGCAAATTAAAGCTATATGGTACCAAAATTAGCTTGTATAAAAGAGCGCTCATATAAAAGAAATGGATCCAAATATTTTTTGTTATTGTTCACGTGACTTAAGTTTTTAACAAATAACTTTTAAGTGTGTTGGTAAAATAAAAGTAAAATGTCATAAAAGGGATTAACAGATTTTTCTGGGATAGCTAATTAATATTATATTGTCTGTTTAAATTACAATGTCCATAGTTTGTTTTTAGGATTTTTATTTTGTTAAAGTAATGACTTAAAGTGCTGACTGGCTATTAAAATGGGTAAATTAGGTAAATGTAAGTAAGTTTTTTAAGTGGTTTATCTTTAAAAATAAATCTAGATTGTGTATAAATAAGTTAAAAGCTGAACATCGAACTGCTAAATATGAAGTAATCTTGGCTTAATATCAGCAAAGGACTATATTTGAGTCTATTAAATGTGTTTTTATGTCAGGGGCAGTTTAAGATTATATTCTCTAGGATTACTAACAAGGGTAATTTTCCTGTCAGAGGCTTCACCTAGCTCCATGTGTTTGGAACTAGGTGGTGTCATCTTGGGTTCCCCATGGTTACTGGATGACGCCATCTTAGTTCCCAAGTGACTGGGTGGCGCCATCTGGGTCGCACATGGTTACTGAATGACACTATCTTGGTTCCCACGTGACTGGGTGGCACCATCTTGGGTCGCACATGGTTACTGGATGATACCAACCTGGTTCCCACATGACCAGGTGGCGCCATTTTAGATCGCATATGGTTACTGGGTGACACCATCTTGGTTGGGGTTTTTTTAGCTGCCGGGAGAGGCCCTCCTTTGATTACCTCAGTAGGGGGGAGTTATTGAAGGCCTTATTTTCTTATCACTAGTTTTAGCCAAAAGCAATCTTTAAGGACATCGACCTGCTCCTGTGTTTTTCATATTTAAAACAATGAGGTTTTCTGCTTAGTGACATTTATTTAAAATTTTTATT
>PVJS01049579.1:0-14625 GCA_004027185.1 Glis glis | reverse complement strand
AGAGAGAGAGAGAGAGAGAGAGAGAGAGAGACAGGGAGAGAGAGAGCTGAGGCTGGCCGCGAACCCGGATCCTCCGGTCTCCACCTCCCAAAGTACTGGGATTACAAGCGTGCGCCACTACGCCCGGCGCTTTTTTTTACTTTTTAATGTAAGAAATATTACTTAAGTAGCAATGCATATGTAGGGTAGATTTGTACATTTTCATACTTTAGAAATTATATATTCTAGCCAGGCGTGGTGGCGCACGCTTGTCTCGCTTTGTCTCAATCGCTCTCTACTTAGTGAGGCCCTCTGCAACTTCGTGAGATCCGGTTTTAAAATAAAGTATAAAAAATAGGGCCGGGGGTGTAGCGCGGAGGTAGAACGCCCCTGGGTTCAATACCCGGTACCACAAAAAAAATTAAATTAAATTAAATTTAAAAAATTATATATTCTCTGTATGAATGCTATGCATTATAGTACTTATTTTATATCTTCAATTTAATATATACAAGATATCAGCAATATATGCTAGACACCCGCTTTTCCCAGGTTTTGGAATGAAAACATTGAGTGAGATTATCTCCTTTGATTTGAAGACAGTGCAAGCTATAATGATATTTATCTGAGTATTTTCAACATTTCTCTAATAGTTCCTAAAAATTCTACCATGGGGAAGACTAGAAACAGAGAGAAATGCACTGGTAACACTCTAATAGAAGGGTATAATGTATTTTGGGGAACCAAATATTTACATTATTTGTTTTATGTGATATTTTAAAAACACGGCGCCATCCCCTGACACAAGTGAATTTCTCAGGCATTTGCCTAAAGAGTATTTAGAAGTAACAGCTGAAGGATTAAGGAAACTGCCTGGAGTAAGGAAGTAAGCATAAACTGTGAGAGATCCTCCACGGCGTGCTATTCTTAGCCACTCACGTGCTACAAAATCACAACCATATTTCTTAGTGACACTCTTAATTGTCCCTGTACAAAAGATAATAAAGGAGAAGAAAATATAATCATAAGTAAAAAAAAAAAAAACCTCAAAGTACTACTCAAATATACTCTGGTGTTCTTTGACTGTTGGTTTTGGGTGCCTTAAATTACATATTAACAAGAACTGCCTTGTAGCAAAATTAGATGCCCCCACGGGCCCTAACTTTATCTTTTTCGTGCTGTTTCATCACTTCATGATTTTTTTTTCCTTTTGGTTAACCAACCACCTTTTCACCTTCTGAACAAGTTCTTACAGCGAGGGGGTTCCAGGGTTATTTTTAGCATGCCTCTGTGAGTGGAGAGTGGCTGGGAATTTCTTTTCTTGCTGTATGAATACACTTCCCTGCAGAGCGTAGAAGGAAGCACTTAATTTTGAGCTTTTCAGTTTGGTTAGTAACACTGCAAACATAGCGCAGGTGGCTATAATTTCACAGCATGTGAGTGAAAATGTTCTTTCCCTCACCCTTCAAACTTCCTGTTTGGCTGTCTTAAACCAATAGGATGGAGAGTTAGAGAGTTTGATATTTTAAATTCATGAATTTGTATTAAAGTCTTTTCAAAAAGGAGCTGGATGTTTCTATAGTCATAATATGAAATTGTTAGTGATGGAGAAAGATATATAAGCATAGGGCTGGAGTTCATGGAAATATAACATTGCCCACTACCAACTTTACCTGCTTCAACTGTCTCCTTATCATAGTTTGTCATAGTTTTGTTACTATAATTGTGCCTTGTCATGTAAAAATCTTGCCTAGTTATTTAAGATACAAAATTTTGCCATTTGGCAATTTCTAAGTTAGAGTCTGGTTTTGTAGGGTAGAAACTATCTAAATGGCCTTGTCAGACACATTCAAGCATGGATATAGGCTGAAATACCAGAATTTTAACTGGGTATAATTCAACAGTACCTGAATAATATTCATGAATCATCCTTTTAGATACTGAAAAATTAAAAAAAACTAGCAGTTTTATTAGGTGTTAACAAAGTATAGATAATGCATTGCATAAAATTATAGCAAGTAATAAAGTTTTCTCTAGGCTAGCTGGCCATTCTTTATATTTTATTTATGATTTTTATTTTTGTAGACATTTTCTTAGTTTCTAATCTGTCCTAATATTTCTTAGTTTCTAATCTGTCCTAAATATTGTTTTATTTATTCCAATTTATATCTTGTTTCAAATATTACACCATTTTTATGTCTTAATTTCTGTTGTCTTTCGGTAGGCATGCTAATCTTTAGCATGGCTTTAGAAGTTACTTTCTTTAGCACATGATATTTAATTTGTTTTTCTTCTTTAATGTATAGAGCAGCATAATAGAAAAATTTAGCTACATGCTTGATAAAAACAAAATGAGTCACATTTTTTAAAAAACATAGTAACCACAAGTTATGAGACATATTTCTTAAGTATTGAAGAAGAGAAGCATTTATTCAAAATTTAACTGTTAGGAAGAAAAATGAGTGAGTAAGTAATCTAATTATTAAAAGTATTTGAGCCAGGCGCAGTGGAGAATGGCTGTAACCCTAGTACTGGGTGGGGCTGAAACAGAATCGCAGGTTTGAGGCCAGCCTCAGCAACTTAGGGAGTCCTTCAGCAACTTAATGAGACCTTGTTTCAAAGTCAAAAATAAAAAGGGCTGGGGGTGTAGCTAAGAGGTAGAATGCTCCTGGATTCAAACTCTAGTAGTACATACACATGCACACACACACACACACACACACACACAAACACCCACAAAAGGTACTCAAGGTTCACTATCATTGCTACTACTTAAAAATTAATTTCACTAACTATGATAGTGTAATGGCTCAAAATCTTCCTGCTACCTTAAGACTAAATATATGAAACTGGTTTTTCAAGTATTGAATAGCAAGGCAGTTCAAGGCAGAGAGAGAGGGGAAACACAATACATAAACCTTACAATTGTTCCAACTTTCTTCTTGGAGACACTTTCCAGCCTCCCACACCAGGAAGGGGGACCCAAACAGAGCCCGGTGACCTCATGGTTTGGAAGCTGGTGTATCTAGAATTTGCTGTGTGAGGCATTGGTAAAGAGGAGCTCTAAGAGAGACAGAGGGCTTTGGAGAACTGCAGAGACATCCCCTCAATCTTTGTTGGACCATTAAGCAGTTCATAAAGGAAGGAAAATACATAATGCTGAAATATTAGAGCTCATATAGGGCTGGGAAGAGTTTATGTTCTCACCAAGGGGTAGACTCCTCAGGAGAATATTACCTCCTTGGTGGGGAAATATTGTCCTTGCACTGAGAGTTACTGTGGACTTGTCTAGAGTTGGAAGCAAACCTCGAAAGGATCCAACCCATTCCCTGTACTTTAAGCCACAACAAAATTAAATGTTATTAAAGAAAGTTCACCAAGTGCTGTGTGCATATATGTCCCTATTACTCTGAAGTTCATTATGATGTGAGATTACAATGCATCAATAAAAGTATATTAAAATAAATGCACTAAAATGTAGCAATAAACAGTGTAAAATTCATAAGGTCATCATTCAATCAAAAAATTACCTGACCTGACTTGCTAAGAAGCAGTAAAATATGATCAAATGTCCAGGATAAAAGTCAATCTTTAGAAATAATAGAAACAGCAGAGTCAAAGGGATGAGTAGACAGTACGGCTGAAATAGTTGTAAGAAATAGATTCTATTTGTTCAGGGAGGTAAAGAACACATGAACATGATGAGAAAAGACATGGAGGGTATGAAAAGATCTTTCCAAGATGAAAAATACAACACTGACATGAAAATTACACTGAATGGGACTAACAGGTTGGACATAGCAGAAGAAAAGATCAGCAAACATAAAGATCTAACAAAGGAAGCTATCCGTAATTAAGCAGAAATAAAAACAAAAACAAACAAAAATAAAAACAAAAACAAACAAAAATGAAAACATGAATAGAGCATCAATTAAATTGTGATAATTTCTGGTTATTTTCTCAAATATTTGTTCCATCATTCTCTCTACTTCTGGGACTTATTACACATACGATCTAAAATATATGTAATGAGTCCCAGAAGTAGAGAGAATGATAGGACAAATATTTGAGAAAATAACCAGAAATTGTCACAATTTAATTAAAACTGTAAATTGATGAGTTGAAGGGACCTCAGCAAACTTAAAGTAGAATAAACCTAAAGGAATCCACATTAATGGGCTTACTTCATAATCAAATTGTTGAAAACCAAGGATAAATAAAAAATCTTAAAAGAAGTAAAAAACAAGAAATGACACAGTACTTTAAAAAAAGATCAAAGATAAGGATGAGAGTAAAGTGTCTCTAGAAACTACATAAGCTATAGGACAGTGAAATGACTTCTTCAAATAACTGGAAAGAACAACAAAAAGAGCCAGTGTCTTTGCCCAGCCAATTTTGAAAGTGTTTGCAACAAATAATTCTACCATATGCAGAACAAATAAATGAATGAATGAGTGAATGAGCATTTACCATAACCAAGTGTCATATACAATTATAACTAAAAATTGGCCATAGATGCAAATGAAAGAACTTAACCTTATAACACCCCCCAAAGGGGGGAAAATCTAGCAGCCTTGGAATAAAGAAAAATTTCTTAAGCCACTAAAAAAAATGTAAGTTGGACTTCATCTATTAAAAACTATTGCTCTTCAAAAGACTGTTTTAGAAACATACATTTAATAAAGGATTTATATCCAGAATTTATAGAGAAGTCCTATATCTCAATAGGAAGAAATGCAATTTTATTCTAAAAGTTAAAATAGCACTTCTCCAAAGAATGCATATGAATGGCAAATAAACTCATGAAAAGATACTCATTGTTATTTATCATGAGGGAAATGTAAATTAAAATACGTTGAGATATTTTACACACTAACTAGGTTAGCTAAAATTAAAAAGACATAATTTCACAGGTTGGTGAGAATTTGGAGGAACTAGACCTCATACTTCATTAGTGAATAGGCAAAATGGTATGGTCAGTTTGAAAATTTGGCAATTTCTCATGAAGCTTAACACACACCATATGCTTCAACATTTTCACTCTTAGGTATTTACCTATTAAAAGTGAAGATATATGCCTATACAAATACTTGTTTGTGAATATTATAGTAACAGCTTTTGTCATCACAGTAAGAACACTAGAGATAGCTTAAACATCCGTATAAGGGTGAATAAATACTGTGGTATATCTATATGATGGAATACTACATAGTAATAAAAAGAATGTACAGAACAATAACATTGATGGTTCCTCAAAACATTATCCTAAATAAAAGAAACCAGTGTAAAACAACTATCTGCTGTATGGTTTAACTTACATAAACTTTCTGAAGTGGTTTCCAGGGGCTGGAGTTAAGGGAGAAGATTAACCACAAAGGCAAGAGGGAACATTGTGGTGTGATGGAAATGTTCTGTATCATAATTGTGTCATAAGTATAGTGGAGATAACATGACTATATACATATTTCAATATCCAGGCTATTTTTAAAAAAAGCAGTGAATTTTATTGTATGAAAATAATATCCAAAAAAGGTTTTTCACTTTTTCAATTTGATTTCCATGTGTGTGTTTGGAGGGGCAGGGGTACTGGGGATTGAACCCAGGGGCATTCTATCTCAGAGCTATACCCCCAGCCCTATTTCATTTTTTAATTTTGAAACAGGGTCTCACTAAGTTGCTGAGGGCCTTGCTAAGTTGCTGAGGCTGACCATGAACCAAACCAGTGATCCTCCTGTATCAGCCTCCCAAGAACTGGGATCACAGGTGTGCGCCACCATGCCAGGTTTCATTTCATTTTGATGTGAATCTAATCTAAATAGATTTTTCCTGATTTTTTCCATAAAGTAAAGCAATACGCAGAGTTTATTAATGAAGTTATTAATAGAATCCTTCATAGCCCTTATATATTCCTAATTATGTATGAATCAACTTTATCTCAGTTGCTATATAATCATTTAAGCAGAATAAACTGAAGAATATATTTTTAACCAAAACCAAATACATTTTTTTCTCCCAGGAAACATTCATCACACAAGTGCATATAAAATACATGCATTCCATATCCAAATTTGCATATAAAGTGTTGTGGGAAAATTAGAAAGCATATGGCCTTTTTTCTCTTTTATTGTCAAAGAAGCACTAAAACCAAATAACTTGGCATGATTCTTCCAGTTTCACTCTTTTTAAATGGTTTTATTGTCAGGCAGATGGGAACCACTAGCCATTTATTAAAATCACACTTGTGTATGTTGTTAGAATGTTTTATATTTATTCATGAAAATAAAATTTTTAGAATTGGCATTTAAAGCCAGCCATACCTATCTGTTGTAGGATCTAGTAACAATGGTACCTGTCACTTCAGAATCACCTTGAAATATGTGGCGGCATGGATGGTTGCCTAATGAATATTCTGAGATCCAGGTTCATTTTAATGATGTTTTTAAAAGCTCTCCATCTTAGAAAGTAAAAGCTTATCACAGACTAGGAATTGAATTACATGGAGAGAATTAACTTAAGGATGTACCATCTCTTCAAATTGTTTTGGGAAGATGAATGTAGGAAAACACATATCCATAGATGGTCTAAAGCCTCAGTACTTATAATGGATGTTCTTCAAACATCATTTTGTGGATTAATAAACTGAGCCAGATATATGAATTTAACGTCATATGTTACATAGTTCATGAACACTAGGCAGTTAAAATATTCAGTTTTATATTAGAATGAAAAGGAAAATTCTATCCAAAAGTAAAAGTTGATTATCTGTATTTTTCCATCAGAATTTGGTACTAGGAATTTGGGGAGTTAAAGAATGGCATTCTTTTATATATTTTAAAACCATTTCAGTGAGACTTGGAAATTTTCCAGCTATCTGAATTACTGACACAGCTCTTAGATTCATGTTGCAGATAATGAAGTAACTGAATTATTTAATGAAGAACATTTCAACCTGTAGAATTTTCTATTTGAAACAAAAATATGTCACATAATTCTATACATTGATGTCAATGGGTAGATACACATATAAATATAAACCAACATATATATGTAAATATACTTTGAAAACTTGGTTTGTCTTGAAGACCAGAGTTTTAGACAGTTTTGAGGAAATACTGTGTGTGTTAAAGCAAATTTTATAAATGTGAAGTTAAAACTAAACTTGTCATTCAAAGCTATCATAAGTCAAAATCTTTTTAGATACAACTTCGATAGAACTTTAGCATTTCATGGGATGTTTGAGAAAGATCTTGAGGAAATTTCAGCATATGTAGAGTATCTGCTAGAACATAATGAGTAAATATCTGAGCAACCCTTACTTTGAGGCTAAAGATGTTTTTCTGTTCCTCTCTCTAGTATCGTTGTTCTGCCCCTGCAGTTTATCTTTGTAATATGTGCAACAAATAAGAAATAGAAACATGGGTGGGGGGGATGAACTGGCATACAAATACCAATATCTTCAGAATTTTTAAATGCATTTCTTCTTTACTCTCATTTATTCCTATTTTATTAAAAATAGGTTTCTCTCTCCATAGTTGCAATATTGAAATTTTGGTTCATAAACCATATAAAGGTTTAAGTAATAGATTAAGTCTTATAAAGTGCCAAAATATGGTTTAAGAGTTTCCCAGGACCATCATTTGGTACATATTATGATACAAAATATGTCCTCAAATTATTTTCTATTAGTTAAGTTCTAGATGAAATATCAGAAGAGAAGTGGTTATTGAAAGGGTTCAAATCCTTGAAATTTTCTTCTTTGCCTGTATGAACCTGTTAAAGCAAACCGAAACCTGTTTCCTAATTGATGAAATCAAATTACTTTTCCCTTATATATGATATTATGGAAATATTCCATGAGTTTTTGCAAACACACTTATACAATGTTTATGTATTATGTAGTTTGGATTTATTTTAAAATCTATGGAGAGGCTGCAAAATCTCCAACTCCTGTTGTATAGAATTTGTGTATGTTCTGCTCTGCTCAGGTACACATTTTAATTTTATCTTGTTTTTCTTGGTATATTCCTCTATTTTAATAGTAATAGATTATAAAAAACCTTTCTGATATCTGTAGTGTAGCATTTCTCAGCCATCTAAAATTATTACTTCTGAAAACAGGATGTTTTAACCATTTTTGCTAATTGACATTTCCATGAAATTTTAATACCACAGAAAAAATATGTTAGTCCCTGTACTGTATCTGTGTTTCTATACATAAAAAGACTTCATTTTTGCCTACCCCTCTGCTACATAACCTATTTTTTGCCCCCTTGGAGTTTATATCTATCAACTCCATTGAGAATGTATACTGTGGCCATATTACAATGTTATTTGTAGTTAGGTCACATTATCACACATAGGGATTTTTTTTTTTTTTTTGCAGTACTGGGGATTGAACCCGGGGTATTGAACCTGTAGCTCAGAGGTATACTGAGCTACACCCCCAGACCCAATTTTTATTCTTTATTTTGAAACCGGGTCTCACTAAGTTGAGGAGGGCCTCACTAAGTAGCTGAGGCTGGCGGTGAACCGTGATCCTCCAGTCTCAGCCTCCCAAATACTGGGATTATAAGCATGCACCACCACACCTGGCTATAGGGATTTTTTTTATTTGTTTTTGGGTTTTTTGTTTTGTTTTGTTTTGGATTTGCTACTATGTATTACCTTATCAGACCTCCACCTGGAAATGTTAATTTTGTCATTCAAAGAAACACAATCTTCTTTGACCATTTCAAAAAGAGCATGGAGGATGGGAAGAGATGAGAACCAGTTAACTCCTCCCTCTCTAAACAGAGAACTTAGATTTCGATGCTCACTACTGACATAGCTAGAGTTAGTGTTTGCTCATGAGTAGAAGGCCATACATGCTCTTGTGAAAGCAACAGCAAAGGACAAAGTTTGCTTGTCATTATCAACTACAGGAGCTCCCATAGCCTTCCACCATGTTAATGATGATCTGAGTATCCCACATTCAAAACTAGGCTCTAGATTTCCTAATATTACCTTAGCTGACATTACATAAAGCTCTAAATACATGCATATTCAGGCGTTATATTCTGCTCTGAGGGATAGTTTTACTAAGAAATAAATATAACACAAAAACACATGCAAATTTTACTAATTAGGTTAATTTTAGCAGATGTCGATACATGAATGATTAGAAACTGGGAATTATTATTGCATTTATTATCTGCATGCTAGAATCCAGAGACAGAGCTATGAATTTTCCACAGATTTTTCTAATTTTATCATCACCATAAACCTAAGCACTAGATACCTGTATTACCTCTATTTCATAGATAAGTAAAATAACATCTAAACTGCATTTTAAATCTGGTTTTAATAGCTACTTTTACTGGTGGATTATATGAGGGAATATAAAAATGAGAGTTGGCTAACTCGTGTTTTACTTTTTTAATGTATGTTTCTACTTCCTGGTTGGGGAGAAGTTAGCAATAAATACAAATATACCAGAACTAATAAAAACAAACCAGAAACATGACTCAAACTCAGAACACTAAAATTGGCTGTTTTGAAACTACCAACCATTATAGTAATCATAATTGTGATAACAGCTGGTATTAGTTAACTACTTACTAAATCATCATCACCTTTGCTGGAGAGGAGACAAAGGGTCAGAGATGCTAATCATATTCCATAGACTCTAGGCTCCAATATTTTATTAGTGATGCTCTTGATTATTTGTTGGTGTGAGATGTGTTAAGGGTAATTAAATAGGTGTTCTATGAAAACTGAAAACCTCTCACACATGAAAATAATTATCACAATATAAAATAAGTCGAGTGTACCACTTATGTTTAAGTGCCTAAATTTTCTGAAACTTGTATATTTTCTGAACACAATTGTCCAAGGCTATAAATTTAATTTGGGGGGCTTAGTAGTATACTTTTCATGTGAACATTTCCGGTAACTTAATGAAGGCAGTGCTTATGCAGAGAACACATTATGCAAATGGGTCCCAATGAGGTCTATGAGTTTAGTTAAGCTTGAGAAAAAGTTTGTAATTAACAAATTAGCATTTGAAAAAGGCATTTTGAATATGCATAGTAGAAAATTCTGCTTAACTTGTGGGGTGTGTTCATAATGATTATTTCAGAATTCATGCATATGCATCTTTTAACATGCAAACATTTGAAACCTTAATGGACTAGTCCAGATCTGGCTCATTATTTTGTTTTATGGGTTGTGTTTTTTGTTGGTGTTGTTTTGGTTTTGGTTTTTTCATTTTCTTATTTTAGTAAAATGGCCAAAACCATAAGTAACCCATCATGAATATATATATTAACATGTAGAGTCTTCTTTACTACTCTTTGATTTAGTATCATCTTAAGTATTAAAGACATAAATTAAATATTTTCTATTTATTATTATTTCAATGTGGATTTTAAAAAATACATTAAGAACAAAACTATCTTGGTATCTGCTTTTTCTAACCAATTATATACTATGTACTCACATGTTGTAGTTAGAGCTTCATTAACTTTTATGTTAAATTGTACTATTGGGGATTGTTTGGATTTTGCTGTCATCTACTAAACACACACACACACACACACACACACACACACACACACACAGAGGCATTAAATTATCTTATAAAGTGGAAAGAATACCTTGTGATTACCACTGTTTAAAAAATTATCTTATGGACTTGCTTTAGTGTAAAGTATATTTTCTAAAGTCTTTCTTTATGTAGGTCATGCCCCTCATCTTTTTCAGGAACTCTACTAATTCTTGATTAATTAATTATCAGATATGATCTAAAACCTTCTGCATTAAGAGCTATATTCCTGTACAAAACATCTCTCTCCCTTCTCATTTGTTCCATTCTTGCCTGGCGTCTTTATTTCTTATGCCTCCCATAAATGCCTAATCTTTAAACTTTTTTTCTGCCACCATGCAAATCTTTGGATGAATAAACTTTCTGCTCTAAGACCTCACCTAACTTGCATAGGTCACATGTTATTTCCCATTGGCAAATTCATAGAGCATTTATTGTTGGTTATGGCTATGGAGAAGTTGGGCATGTTGGCACATGCCTGTAACCTCAATACTTGGAAGGCTGAGATAAGATGATTGCAGGTTCTAGGCCAGCCTCAGCAACTTAGTGAGATCCTGTTTCAAAATAACAAAAAGTTCTGGAAGTGTAGCTTAGAGGTAGATTGCCCCTGAGTTAAATTCCAAATAACAATAACAAAAATGACTATAGGGAAAGTTATAGCTAATTAAACCTATAGTTGATAAATATAAAAATTATTTGTATTCCCATCTACAGAAGAGAAATTCTGTCTTCTATTCATTTGGTCTACCCCATAAAATCCATTAGACAGCTGAGAACACGAAATTTGGTTTGACTTGGCTCATAAAAGTTTAGGTACCTTCTCCAGTGATTCTTAATTAATGCCCCATCTTGTATCCAAAAGAAACGGTCAAACCTATGCATTCAAAAATAGTGAAATATTTTATTCCACACTACTTGGATCATAACCCTATACGAGGAAATAAGATAATAATTTATCTTATGAAGTCTCTTTTATTTAAAAATAAGTTTAGGCATAAAAGGGAGTGCATTTTCAGTGTTTTTTTTTCTACTCGTTTTATGGCTAAATTTATTTTTACAGAAGTAATATATGAAAATATGATTTTTTAATATATAAGGATTGTAGACTGTAATTTGGTTGCTGGATGATACCTAAATAGTATTATAGATGAAATTTGACTAAGTGTCTAGAATGACAGGGTTCATTCCATGAGCTACTTTCTTTTGATATTCTACTCTTTGATCTTCAACTTTATGCTTCCATGATTCTTAATATAAGTAGAAAATATGTCTTAATGATGAGAACAGATTTCTCTTTGTAAAGTAGAAGCACATATTTTGTATGAAAAGTTAAGAGAAACAAATGTGATGTTCAAAAACCTATTCACAAATGTCCATATCTTATAAACTGTATGCTTACTATCAAATAACCAAAAACTATATAGGTATATCTACACAGATAAGGTAATAAATTCTATTTCATTTTATTTTAAGCATAATTTGAGCATTTTATTTTAAGCATAATAATGACCTAAATCATTGTTAGCCTTAATATATAATATGATAATCAGAAAAATTGAGGGTCCAAACAACTTATAAATCTGCTATGAAATTGTCATTTAACTAGCATAAATGCCTACTAGCTTACAGAGAAAAGTATTTTTAAATATGAAGTAAAGCATAATAAATATCCAATCATTGGGGCTATTCCATTAAACTACTGATATTAATGTGGAAAGCCTTCTGTTTTTATTTTTATTTCAGTTGTTGCTCTACGTTTGAGATTTTAAATTGGAATTATGGCAGAGCAAAATATTTTCTTTATAATTTTCATTTTCTTTTTAGAGATTATTAATGTACCATCTACTATATATTAATATATGCAGTCATGCTGCAAATTTTTGATCTGCATCTAGAACAACCAGAAAACCATGTATAATATATGTATCTAAAAGGGAAATGAAAATGCATGAAAATATCTAATTGTGTATACTGTTAAGCTGGAGAATTAAGGATGATAACCCCTTTTCACCATTCAGCCGAGCGTGAAAGAGCAAAAGAGATTCAAAACTTCATTAATTGCTCTCACACAACGTTACAGGCCACCTGCACTTGAAAGAATTTACATTGGAGCAGATGGATTGCTGAATGCGATATCAAAGATTTTCAGAGTGTTTGTTTTAAAAATAAGCTGGATTCTAAGGAGGATACAATCTGCAAAAATGATAGAGCTTTTATTATTGGGACATTTTTAAAAATATGAGTAAGGGCACATGTTTATCTCTGACATGAAAAATACACCCAACTTTTTTTTTTATAAATGATGGAAATTCCATCTTTATAGATGACAATAATTTGCATGTATTTTAATCTTGCTGTATTCATATGGGACTTTTGAACCTACTTGACTGGTTTCTTTTACTAATTTTTAGTTCAATGAAATCCAGCCTTTGCCAAATGTAAGGGTTTTCACAACCCTGTCAAGCCCCTTGAGTAAAGGTTGTTCCATATGTAAAACAAGTTTTAAATAAAAGGTTAAGGTCCACTTTCCTGAGGAAACAAGTAGCCATAACAGGCAGTATACTTTGCAAATTCTAAAATATTTATTGTTTGGCTCTTTACAGGAAGAACTTAGTAACCTGGATACATTAGTGTGTCGTGTAAATGCGCACATGTTTTCTTACCACTCTGGACATTAATTTCCTCATTTGTAAAATAGATATAATGATGATCCTACCCACATATTCCTACATATGGGATGCCATCTATCCATGGTACCATCATTATTAGCAATAACAGGGATAAGGATGGTACCTACCAGTGGTTAAATGGGATAACTTAAACTCTTGGTAGGTAGCTCATCAAGGGAGTGACACAAATGTTGCCAACATTGGCATCAGTGCCTTCCTTTTCTAAGGAATGAAATTCGGTCATGAAGCTGAGAAATGGCTTTTAGACTATATTATTGTAGTTTGTCCACCTTCCTTACTCAAATAATAATGTAGATAGTATGGTTTTATATTATGATTCTGGACTTTGAAGATAGAAGCCCTGAGTATGAATGACAATTTACCCTCTGGCTATTTAATTAAAACCTTCAGTAGGTAATGCAAACTCTCCAGTCTTTTATCTGTAAAATAATAATAATAATAATAATAATAATAATAATAATAGCAGCAATAATGTAATACCAAAATAGCCTTATAAAGGATAAATGAAATGAGAAATATGAAGTAAAGAAAATTGTAACGTGCAGTACAAGTCAAAGGTTTTCATGCCTAATTAACCTTACCTCACATCCATGCTTCTTATTTTGGGATAATGAATATGTGTAATTACTTAGTCAAGAAGACTCAAGGTTAACCCTTTTGTGTCAAGCATTGCCACATGCATCAACGTGAATGCATGTTATAGACATGAATGGAAGAAGCCAGATACACAAAATACTACAGTAGAATCCTTTTTATATAGATCCACATCTAGCAAACACTAATCTTTGATGATAGAAAAGAATATGACGTGTGAGTATGGCGAGGTGAGGGTGTGTGGATGGTGGGGTGGTGGTGGACTGTTAACAATACTAGAGACTTCTGGAATGCTGCTAATACACTAGATCTTCCTCTGGGCTTAGGTTACATGGATATCTTCACTTTGTACCATTTCATTGAATTGAACACTATGATTTGCACACTTCACTTGTAGGTGTATTAAGTTAAAAATGATTATAAGAATGAAAGGGAAAAAAGAAAAGAAACTAGAAAACCAAATAAATATAACCACTTAACCTGCTTTTAGAATCATGAGTAATTATGTCCTGCCATCTTATCTATTTGCCTCATTCTAGCACTTAAACCCACATTTCTCACCACAGTTCCATAATGTCCACCAACACACACACACACACACACACACACGTGCACAAACATACATTTCTGCAATAAAATGGTCTCTCCTTTGGCCTACCTGGTCATCATATTTAGTAACTTAAAGATGTGATTTTTTACAGAATTAACCTTTTATTTTTCTAGTATAAAAATTTTGGATCTTTACTTTTATCTGTAGCCTTTTTATTTATTTATTTATTT
>PVJS01049578.1:0-14624 GCA_004027185.1 Glis glis | reverse complement strand
GGATTGAACCCAGGGGTGTTCTACCTCTGCACTATACCCCCGGCCCTATTTTTTATACTTTATTTTGAAACCGGGTCTCACGAAGTTGCAGAGGGCCTCACTAACTAGAGAGAGAGAGAGAGAGAGAGAGAGAGAGAGAGAGACAGGGAGAGAGAGCGAGGGAGCTGAGGCTGGCAGCGAACTCAGATCCTCCGGTCTCCGCCTTCCAAAGTACTGGGATTACAAGCGTGCGCCACCACGCCCGGCCTTTTCTATGTGGTCAACTCACAGGAAATTTTCCCAAAAGTTTCTTGCAGATACTCAATAAGTGCATGTTAGGTAATGAATAAACTCATAAACAAATGCTTAAAGAGTTAAGGCAAGAATGGAAGGGGAAACGTTTTATATGATGCCTTCATTGTCCTAAAGAAACTGAAACCCTACTTCTCAAAATGATTGAAATATTTGTATCAATGAATATTTTATTTCAGTAAAATTTCAATAAGCTAAGAATATATGCTAATTCCATTACCAACTACAATACTTTTAGTAATGTTTTATTTAAGAGAAAGCAGCGGGAGCTGTGGTTTATTTGTAGTATTTTGCAGACTTAATCATACTTGTCTTAAGATAGATAAGAAAAAAAGCAGTACTATGAAAAAAGTCACAGAATTCTTTGATTAAATGCAGAAATAATAAAATATATCATGAAGAGAGAAATTATGGAAAACAAGTGCACTAATCTCACATAGAACTATTACTGAACAATTTATTATAAAGTATCCATATTTTAGAGAAGAAATGTAATATATCTCAAAATTAATATATTCATAATAGATTATTTTGAGTCTAGGTAATAGCTCACCATTCCCCCCATATAACTGGGATATTATCTTTCCAAATGGTCTGCTTCAAAACACTTACACTCTTCCTTTGACACATTCATGTGCCCATCATACTAAAAGTTATTTTTCCATTGTCTAATTCACTAGATTATAAGCTTAATGAGCCCAGGTCCATAACTCTTTTTCTCACCACTATATCTCAATGACTAGAAATGTCCTCAGCATATTTATATTCAATTAAGATTGGTTGAATAAATATTCAGCTCTCCATGGCGGCTCAGTGATCCCAGAGCTTCTGCATTTCACAATGCATTCATATCTTTGGATGTTTTCTTTTCTTACTGTAAGGTGCTAGACCACCCAAAGAGGAAGTTATCACTGAGACAGGGACAAGAAATGAGCACTTGAACGAAGCTGCAGAGCAAGATGGAAGAAACCTCAGTTTCTAAGAAATCTTAGAAACCTCAGTTGAAAGCCAGTTGAAAGGTAAGACACCATTCTTTCTTCTTGTAGCCCATAAGAAACAAATATATAAGCAAAGAAGGGAATCAAACAGCAAAGAAGTTATTAAAGATGAGATTCATAAAAGTTTTGGTTTTGGGAATAGTGGTTTGGATTATTGCAAAGTGTATTATTAATCAACTTTTTCCTAAGACAACCATTAAAAAAATTCATTGGAGTCCATTGCTTCTACCACTAGGTCTCAGTATGTTGTCATGGCTGTTCCTGGATTCTTTAAGTTATTCACTCCCGCAGTGGAGTGAGACACTGGCTGTGTTTGAGAGCTGAGAAGGACTCCCATGACTATCCAAGCATGTGGGAGATGTCATTCAGGGATTAAAGTCTAGGGGTAAATCCTCAGTTCAAAGCACAAAGTCCACTGTGTGAAATCTAAGAAGGTGTATTACTCATAGGGGATTAAAGTACCGCTTGCAGACATCTATAGTATATAGCCATTCTTCACTTGAATGTTTCAGTCCTCCAAGTATAAAATGATCTGGCCTTCTCCAAAACTCTGATCAATATCAAATGTAGCATACAGTATAATTCATATTTGCTTTGGTGAAACTTAAGACTTCTTAATTCAGTGTGGAGTTCTTTAATTCATTCTGAGGTTTGGACTACTTCGAGGAAAAACTCGTGAACTTTGAACATTCTATGTTAAGGAGAACTGTTTTTAGAGAGCCAAAGTTTTTCTAAGAAAGCTTTTATAGGACTCTCATTAAAGTCCCCACTTTAAATGTCTTAATTAGGTTGTATTTTATATCTGATTTTAGTAAGGCTCTCTCACCTGGGACTCCCTACCTGTGTGATTTTTCAATGGACAGGAGCAGGATCTGTTTACTTTCTGGTCATATTGGGAGTGCTAGGAGGTGGATAGATGGTTAACACTCCTAGGAGTAGCCCACAAACAATAAGGAGCCGGAGTTTATGAGCAAATACGTGGTCTTCCCCACCCTTTAGGTGAGATTTCTCTGAGGAATGTACTAGGTTGTCTCCTGGAAATCCCCCTCAGGCTTGTATCTCAGCATCTTGCTGAGATCCATGAAGGTTTGCTTCCTTTCTGTGTCTCACTACTCCACCTCCTACTGGTGCTTCCTGTAACCAGTTCCCAAATAAGCATATTGCTCTCCATCTTTAATCCAAGGTTTGCTTCTGGGAACAAGCCAGAGTTCTATGAGAATGTAATCACCTGATAAAGTAAAGGTGGGGAAGCTAGAAACAGGAACATTTATAAAGAAACAGCTGCAAGGTGAAGAAAACACCAAATTGAAAAGGTAGTACAAGGGAAAAAGCTGAGAAAGAAACCAGAGGAGAAAAAAAATTATAAGACGAGGACACATGCCATGGACATAAAAATGAAAGGCAAAAAGGATGATAAATTAAATTGTAAATAATTAAAAACAAGGGGGGGAGTAAAAACTACAGGGAGAAACTACAATAACAACAAACCAGAATAAAATGGTTCATTACTAATCCTTCCACCTGTCATTTTCTTATATTGTTGTCCTGGCCAGGAAGCTTGGTGATCCAGCTACTATATTCCCCAGAAGGCTGGGAGAGAAAATAAGGATAGTTCACGCTCATGGTCATCTTTGGGGAGCCTAAGGATAAGCATTAAGTATGAAAGAGAGTGCAAGCATCAAATAAGAAATGTGTTTTTATTGTGTATGTCAAGGAAAGAGGTAGAAATGAGGAGTCGGAGTAGGAGTAATGAGGGGGATAAGCCTGGTGTTGATAGATCAGCAGGATTACATGAACACAGTAGTGTACATAAGTCCCAGAAGTACTGGCTAATGATCCTCACTTGGCCTTAATTTCTATGGAAAAGAACTACTTTTTGTTTCTTCAAGTGGACATTTGTTTTCCTTATTCTTAGGTAGATGAGTAGGCACAGACTTGGAGAGTCTTAAGTATATGTTTACCTTTGTGAGAAACTAACAATGAGTTTTCCAGAATGGTCATACCATTTTATGTTCCAACCAGTAATGTAGGACAATTCCAGTTGCTCCATATCTGCACCAACGTTTGTTGTCATCAGTCTTAACTATAAATATAAATGTGGATGTAACATGATATTTCATCATATAAGTATTAAAGATAAGATCTGCATGATTAGAACATTTTCCTGTATCTGTGATCTACACATACATCTTCTTTTTTGAAGTGTTTTTTAAAAAATTTCCTTCTTCCTCCTGTTTTTCTCTTCCTTTTGTTAAGAAAGCATAAGTCCAGATATGATAAGGCAAATCTTCTTCATTATATGCCATGATAAATGTTATTTTCAAAGGTAACCATATCATGCAACAATTATGTTTTCAATTTAGTTTATATGAAACAACTTTGAACACAAAATGAGTTTGTTTCAGATGCACAGTGTTTTTAAAGTATCAAAAGATGGTCTAGGTCTACTACATATATCTGTACCAATGCAGAAGTAAATTTATGAATAATATCCTGCTTGCCATGGACCTGATCTAAATAATAGCTTTTATTTCTCAAATGTGACAAGACAAACAAGTCTTAATTGTTATTACTTACCTATTTCTCAAATTTAACAGTTAACTACATTATTCACACTCAAGAGACTAAAGTCTCTTAAACATGCATTGTTTCTTAATTCACTAATAAAGAATATAATAGTTCCCTCCTTACCATGATGTTAGCATAACAAAAAATCCTGGAATTATTTAAATGATATGGTCCCTAACATCAGGTATTGTGAAAATACTTGGACAAGAATGTTGTATAAAGTATCCTTTATAGTGTAATCTATAAGATTTCAGTTTTTAAGTCTTCCAAATGTATGCAATGATAAAAAATTAATAAGCCCTATCACATTCTAACATTGAGTTTTATCAACTCAGGCTCTGGGTCTGGAATTTTAGAGCTCACTTAGGCCTAAAGGATTCTTTAGCACGTTGCACAAATAGTTGATATTTGGATAGCAATAGACTTGGTAGAACTGATACATTTAGGTATATATAGTCTTTAAAAAGATTAATAACTATAAATTTTATCTTGATATTTAAATAATAATTTTATATATTTGAAAGGATATTACATTATTTATTCGATTAGTTACTTTTGAATCACAATTCTGAGGGGGCTATAGAGTATTATTCAATTTAATAACAATGAAAAATGCAAATTACACAAACTTAAGCAATAAAATATAAGTCAAAATATTTTTCACATGAAAGCAGGAAATTAAATATACATTTAGAAGAATTTAATGTCCAAGTTAAGGTATGTACCTAAACCTTAAGAAGTTAGCCATTAAAAAGATAGGGACAATACATACATGAAAAAATGTTCAACATCATTAGCAATCAGGGAGATACAAATTAAAACTACATTGAGATTCCATATAATCCCAATCAGAATGGCAATCATCAAGAAGTCAAACAACAGTAAATACTGGTGAAGATGTGGGGAATTAGGCACTCTTCTACACTGTTGGTGGGATTACAAATTAGTGCAGCCACTATGGAGATCAGTGTGGAGATTCCTCAGAAAACTGGGAATGGATCCACCATATGATCCAGTTACACCACTCCTAGGTATCTTTCCAAAGAGACTCAAATCAGAATATTATAGTAATACATACATAACCATGCTTATAGCAGCACAATTCACAATAGCCAAATTATGGAACCAACTTTAGTGTTCATCAACAGATGAATGGATCACAAAATTGTGGTATATACACACAATGGAGTTCTACTCAGCAATAAAGAAAACAAAATTATGTCATTTGTGGGGAAAATGGATGGACCTGAAGAACATTATGTTAAGTGAGATTAGCCAGTCACAGAAAGTGAAGGGTCGATTGTTTTTCTCTCATATGCGAAAGCTAGGGAGTAATTTGGATATAAGAGGTACTATAGATAATGGAGGAGAAACTCCAGTGGGCAGGAGCAAGGGAGGTGGTTTTGGGGAGGTTGGGGGGGAAGTAATGAAGGAAATACTTCTACTGACATTACGTACGTATGTGAGAATACCAATGCCAATATCAATATCTTGTATGGGGAAAGGGGGATTAGGGAGGCAGCTGGGGGAAAGCCCACCAAGTGCTATGTGTATGCATGTCAGTATCACTATGAACTACATTATGATGCCAGGCTATAATGTACCAATAAAGTATAAAAGTATAATTTAGTTTTTTGTGAATTATTATAAATTTTATATTCCAAAACTTTCCCAATGTACATGGACAAAATCATTTGTTCTCTCTTGCTCTGATGCTATCAAACTACCTTTATTGCATATAATTTATTTTGTCATACTTTAATATATTATAGTTTTAAAATTATTCAAACGAATGTCTTTTATTAAGTATAATTTTATTAAAAGCCATTTTATTCTACAAAGAGAGAGTCAGTAAGGATTGAATTTTTTTGACTATTGTAAACAAGATTGAGAAAGTTTTGCCTCCTGTAAAGAGATGGCAAAAATGTTTCATCTTGAATACCAACTCTCATTAGTAGATAGTACCTAATTTGGGCACAACCTTGGGACAGATGGGAAGCTCTGTCTGGACACAGAAGGAAACAAGGTCATGGTTTGTTAATAATGGCTGCTTTGAGAATGGGAAGGTTGTGCTTGTCTTATCCTATAATCTTTTCATTGGGAGTCCTTCAGTCAAAAGAATACAAAAAAAGAATATGAGAGTCCTGCTTTCTTTATGGTCATAGGAGATGAAGTGAAACGATATGAAACCCTCAATCTTTAACCATATCTCAATCTTTTTAACACTTCCTTTTAAACTTTGACAAACTGGCTACAGGAACATCAATTTGCTGAATTTTGTTGGCATAGGTGTTCTGTGTTTATAAGGAACTTATCCAAAGTATGGAGTACATAAGTTTTAATAGGACTATAAAAATATATTTAGTTAAAAATATTTATTTGGTTAAAAGCAAATATTAACGTTACATTATTTTTTCTGGAGATAACAAAAGATTCTATTACTACTACTTTTTCTTGACTTTAGGTCAAACAATTGTCTTGTGAACTCAGTTTAGTCATATTTTGTAGCTATGTAACTCAGGTCATTGTTAAGAAACAATGGCTTCAGGATTTACATGTAGAAAAGTAGAAACAGTGATTGATTTGTAAGAGACAATTAGATGACATGCGTTGGTGTTTTTGCATAGCACCATCTTGTCATACCCAATTATATGTTCATTGGGGTGTCTGAGAAGTGCTGATGAAGATAGTGGGTGGCCAATTCCCTCTCATGCTGCTGCGTTTGGAAATATGCATGTTTTCAGACACCAACACTTTTCTTTGATGTTCATATAGTAGTTGAGAGAGTGATTGTGTTGTGTGAAATAAGGTGACTACCATGTAGAGGGATCACACTGATCATTTAATTGGTGATAGTTACATCAAAAAACTTCTGATGCTCTCTTGAATGACCTGAGAGATTTGGGTTTGTCTATTTGATTTTTGTTCGTATTTAGACAACCTTGTATGTGTCCTGGAGTTTTCATTTATTTCCAGTAACAGGATGAGTTATGTGATATTTCACCACATCTGGCTGTACACATGACAAACCTACAGATTTCAATAGCACCAAATGCCAATCTACAGTGTCTTATGCAAATTTATTTCGACATAGAACATAACCAGTATTCATAAAGCAACTAAATCTAAGTCTCTTCTCCAACCAATGGCCATCCTCAGCTAAAGCAAATACCAAGACAAAATATGTCCAACAACGACTTTTGAGTCAATAATGCTTCATCTATTTATTTTTAGAGTTCGACAATCACTTTTTAAAAGGTCTGTCAAAGCTTAATATACACCTAATTGAAACAGTAAAGGGAGAAAGGGTTTTTAGTTTCTGATTCTGAACACGTTTTGTTGCAGTGAGGAAAAATTACAACTATTGTTCAGTTATTTAGTGTGTTATTGCAACATTCTATAACACAGAACATTTATTGTTATAGAAAGTGCTTTTCACTTTAAAGCCCCAAATCATAAAAAGTTGTGCACCGGTTATTATCATTTACCTTTTCCTTAGGTACATTACTTTTCATATGCTTTCATTAGTGCTTAGCTCCCTAGCGTGCAAGTAACTTAAAGTCTACTTGCCAAAACCCAGCTGGGGAGAAAAAAGGAGTTATTCTTGCTTCAGTTCTTTAAGTTGGAACAAAGCATTTTGCAAGAGACGGTAGTTGTAAAAGAACCAGACGGAGGAACCTATAAAGTGTGGCTACCAAGCATAAGATTGCTCTCTCTGATTTGCAAGACTTAATAGGTTTCAGGCAATTAATAGACACTATTATAGTTTTATGTGATCTTAATTTTTCATGGTATCCTAACAATGACTACTCTAAAATGCTTGGTTATTCTTTTTTTTCACAAATCTTGATATTTATTTTTAATGCCAGGTGGCTTTTTTTGTTGTTGTTCTTGGGAAGATGAAAAATTGTTTGAGGTTTCTATCCTGTGTCATTTGCCTAAACCTTGAAGATGATTGAATAAATGTCTCTTTTTTCTACTCATTGAAGTGTCACCGCAGACCTGATGATTATTACTTGCAACATTTGGGGGAGGGGGATAAGTTAATGTCAGTAATAAGAAAGAATATGCTTACAAAATATTAGATTTTAGGATGAGCAGTAAAGCTTGTGTTTTGCTGCTTGTATTATTCTGTTAACACTTGGAAAATTGTAGACAAAGACAGTAGAAAATCTGGTTAATAATATCTGGTTACCAAACAGTTTCCTTTGATTTTTCCCCAGAGTTTATGAAAAAAGCAAATATAGAAAAGATCACTTAAGTTGTAACTTTCCAAGTGGATCCACTGGTTATTCAGTGTCAGCAAAATTATTTACTTTTGCTAATAATTACTATCTAGAAAGCTAAGTTTATTTAAAAACAATCATTGACTAATTTGTGTGTGTGTGTGTGTGTGTGTGTGTGTGTGTGTGTGTTATTGGAAATTGAACTAGGGTGGTGTTCTGTCTCTGAGCTACACCCCCAGCCCTATTTTATTTTTTATTTAGAAACAGGGTCTCCTTAAGGAACCATGTGTTGGCCTTGAACCTATAATTCTCCTGTCTCAGTCTCCCAAGTACTAGGATTACAGGCATGCACCACCATGCATGGCAAATCATTAGATGATTCTGAAAAAAAAAAAGAACAAACAAACAAAGAAAAAAACCCAACAACAAAAAAACTGAGAATGATTTAACACCGGATAAAGTTGGTGAAGAAAAGGAAGCCCAGAGATCCTGACAAGACGCAGAAATAATTTGAGCTACAGGCTCCCTTCTCATAGCTAAACTTTGGTGACCCCATAGCTGCAAGAGTGGTATTATCAAATGTGTGAAATTAATATAAAATCTCTGCAAAGCTGCCAGAGGAAGAGAAAGAGTTGGGTTCCAGTGTCAGGGAGGGTAAAGGCAGCTACATATTTGGGATATAAAATATTATATTTGTACTCTTTTGATACCTCCTTAGTAAAAAGAGGACCTGCTTTTAGATTCAGCCCTGGAGTCTGCACCTTGAGCTTAATGTCCTTCCTCAAAGATTTTCACCAACTCTTGCTTTCTACTCAACTTTTTCAGAGACTGTAGAACCTTTATTTGGGTGGGAAGCAAGAAAAAAAAACGTTTTTGTTGTTGAATAGGTAGGTTGACTAGACATCAAAACTTCCTTTGAATTTGAAAAAGTTTATGACATGCTTCTGTCTTTGAAATCCATTCCAATAGAGCAGACATTCCTAGATTAGGCAATTATTGGAATTAATTTTTTTCCTTCAAATTGTTTTCTCTAATAATTGAATTGGTCTTTTTCTCCAATTCTATTACTTTGTTCTCTGTGTTCACTGCCTAGGACAGCTATAGGTTTCATATCTACCCGCCCCAGTACAAGATCTACAAGGATGAGAGTAGGAACAGCAGAAAATAGAAGATTCTCTCTTAGTACTGAACCTTATATTCCTTTCCTCACACACAAAAAAATTTACTTCTCAATCTGATGTATCCTCACACAATCCCCCCTATGCCTCAGGAACTTGAGAATAAGTCTCAATCCTAATTAGAATGTCTAAAATAGTGAATGTCACATGCAAAATAACCCTCAGCTGTATGGCATAAGTACTTTTACTGGTCTCATGAAAGGCAAATACTTCAATACCCTATAAAATCTTCACTTCCTATCTAGGGGGTCTGTCACTTAATTCCACCTCACTACTATCTTATCGGTCTTTATCCTTCCATATTTGCTATTCCTCACCATTCCCCACTTTGCTCTGGGTCTCCAGAGACTGACTTCTTTTTGCTCTGGACCAATATAGGAGAATGATGTTAACGTATTCATAGATCTTGCCCCATCCCACCAACAGTATATGAGTTCCTATTTCCCCACATCATTGCCAGCATTTATTGTTGTTTTTATTCTGTGTGTGTGTGTGTGTGTGTGTGTGTGTGTGTGTGTGTGTGTGTTACTAGGGATTGAACCCAGGGGCATTCTACATCTGAGCTACACCCTTATCCCTATTTTAGTTTTTATTTTGAAACAAGGTCTAAGTTACTGAGTGCCTCACTAAGTTCCTGAGGCTGGCCTCAAACCTGTGATCCTCCTGTCTCTCAGCCTCACAAGAACTGGGATTACAGGTGTGCACATTGTTGTTTGTATTCTTGATGACTGCTATTCTAATTGGAGTTAGATGGAATCTCAGTGTAGTTTTGATCTACCTCTCCTTGATCGCTGATGTTGAACATTTTTTCATATATTTATTGGCCATTTGTATTTCTTCTTTTGTGAAGTGTCTATTTAGTTCAATTGCCCATTTCTTGATTGGGTTAATCCAGTTAAGTTGACAATCAATATTAACCATCACAATCCATGAAAATTATATGTTAAAACTACTTAATCTACTGAAGAAAGTTTCTTATATTTGATGGTATAATTGACATTTATCCTTTAATAAGAGGTTATACTGTTTTCAGTAGAGTTAACTTAAACTCTGACAAGCATAAAGATTCATTTTGTTCATTATATTAAATGATTATTTTTAAATTTCATGAAGATTCAATTATTCTAAATTTATCTTCCTCAATATAGCTGTTCAGTAGTCTTAACATAGTACTTGCTTTATCCTGAAATGATTGCTTCATTAGAAAACATTTTATAAATAAAAAAGTGATGGATTGCACCCTGGAAGGAAGCTTTGACTTCTGTGCTACCCACTCAATTCCAAAAGTCAATGAGTCCTCACTCATTTATCTACTCATTTGTTCATTCATTTCTTCATTGTACAAGCAAGCAATGAACTAGATGTTAAGGACAGTGGGAGGTATATTTTATCCACTTGGGAATTTTATAGTCTAGTAAGGGAAGCATTAGGTATAAAATCATTTTTCTTGTAATGTGTATATATATATATATATATATATATGTTTATTTTATATTATATATTACATACATATATATTACTTACACACTAATATATTCATAATACAAATACAAAAATAAAATGTAGACATTGGCATAATGGAGAATAAAATCTATACCTATAATAGATGTTCAATTCATTTTTGTTTTATTAATTGAAATTAGACTGAGGTCAGTGAAAGCTTCTCTTAGAAAATAAGACCTGCTATACATGTACTGAAAATATAGGTAGAAATTAGCTCATTCCAAGCACAGGGAACAAGATGTATAAAAGCAAAGACATGGCACATAATCATAGGTTTGAAAGCCAATAGTTATTTCTGTGTGGCTGGAGAAAGCATAATAAATCATATATACTAGTAGTGGAATTGTGATAGAAGAGTCTGTGGATATAGAAAGAAGTCACATCATGAAGTAGATAATGGTAGAAAAGAAATTGTTGACTACATTTTATTTGGTAATTTTCAGTGTAAGTGCACTCATTATCCCACAGGATAGCCAATCTGTGTTTGAAAATTTTCCATGAAGTTGAAATCTGCATCCCTGACACTTGATCTTCATTTTCCTGCTAGTACTAAAAAAGAAATAAATCAACATCCCATCTAATAGGCTTCCAGATATTTAAATACAGCTACAATATCATGAACCTTTTTATGTAATTCTTTCTTTTTTCTTTTTTTTCCTTTTATTTTGTGTGTGTGTGGTCTGGTGATTGAACCCAGGGGAATTCTACCTCCAGGCTACTCCCCCAGCCCTTTTTATCTTTTGTTTTGAAACAGGATCCAGTTAGGTTGCTGAGAATGTTGCTGTGTTGCTGAAGCTATCCTAGAACCTGCAATCCTCCTGTCTCAGCCTCCCAAGTACTGGGATTACAGGCATGCACCCTCACACCCAGCTATAATTATTTCTTAAATGGCACATTTTCTATATATTTTCCCATCATAGTCACCCATTTCTAAAAATACTCATATGAAAATATTCTTTTAAAATGCAGTGGCTCACATGATTCCAGATGTGGGTTGGTCCATATATAGCTTATAAAGACCAGCTCCTTTGTTCTGAAGATGTTAGGTTTATTAGTAGAGCCTAAATTGCATGATTTTTCCTTTTTCCTTTCTCCCTCTTACCCTCCTTCCCACCATCCCTCCCTCCCTCCTTTTCTTCCTCCTTCCTCCTTTCCTTCCTCTCTCCCTCCCTTTTTTCCTTCCTTTCTTCATTCCTTCCTTCATTCCTCTCTCTTCTTCTTCTTTTTTTTTGCAGTACCAGGGATTGAACCCAGGGACATTCTTCCTCCAAACTACACCCCCAGTCCTATTTTTTATTCTTTATTTTGAAACAGGGTCTCACTAAGTTATGGAGGCCTCACTAAGTAGCTGAAGCTGGCCATGAACCTGAGATCCTCCTGTCTCAGTCTCCCAAGTACTGGGATTACAAGTGTGTGCCACCACGTCTGTCTCCTCTCTCTTCTTTCCATTCTATTTTTGCAGCTATTTCATACTGTAGATAATACTGTATTGCATTTGCATGGCCTGAAATCCTGAGTTGGCACAGCACTAGGAGTGCTTCTCTTATATGTATTCAAGTAGCTGTATTATTTTTACCCCACTGCAGAATGTGTATATGATTGTGCAATCTCAACCTATCAATGTAATGTATAGATACTGTTTTGAGTTCTGATTCTTTTATTCATCATATTAGTTATTCCCCAGGCTCTCTGCTCCACTTATTAAACATTGTTTATTTCCAAACAGTAGATAATCTGAGTTGCCAGGACTTTCTTCTGGAACTAATCACTTTTTGTCTTGTGTTACAGGTATTTGGAGATAGGACTTGTATTTCATGGATGATAAATTCCTTCATATTAGAATCCATTCTTATTTATTTTTTATTCTTTTCATGACCTAGAATAGTATTTTGTACATGATAAAGGATAAATATTTTGGTGAATAAATGAGCAGATAAATGATCTTAAAGAAGTAAGAAAATTTTTACCATTTGCATGTATCTTTTGTTCATATTTTCTCTATCAACTTTCATCCATCTATTCTATATTAAAATCACTTTTCTGATAAAGTATTAAAAAAAGTAAAATTGCAAATGAGTAATTCTGGTTTACATCACTCATTTATAAACATTTCATGTAATAAAATTCAAGTAATAAAGTTGAACTCCCCCTTTTCTAACCTATCTGAACATAGATTTATAAGTCCGGTGCCTACCCTGGATTATTGAATTTCCTTTCTCTTTGTCATGTGTCCTTTTAAAATCTCACTGGTTCTTTTCCTGTACAGCAATATTAATTTTTAGGGCCTTTTATTTCTTCAAAATAATAGATGATTAGTTGTTGAAACTTACATTTAAAGACTGCCTGCTTCCCTATTAATATACTGCAAAGTTTTTAAAAAAAAATTATTTTTTGCGGTAATGGGGATGGAACCCAGGGGCATTCTACCTCCAAGCTACACCCCCAGCCGTATTTGTTATTCTTTATTTTGAAACAGGGTTTCACTAAGTTGCGGAGGGCCTCACTAAGTAGCTGAGGCTGGCCGCGAACCCCAATCCTCCAGTCTCAGCCTCCCAAGTACTGGGATTACAAGCATGCGCCACCACGCACAGCTTCAATTTTTTTTTTAATTTCTGGCACCAGCATTGTCTCTTCCATTGCAATTAGACCTTCTTAAGTAATATTTAATAATATTACCATCACCTTCCCAAATCTCCATATTTTGTCAACTAAAGCTTCTTCATTGCTCAAGATTAATGAGAATGATTTCTGGTCGCTTTATAAACCATCTAAAAAACAAACTTTAGAGCAAGCTTTAGGTTAAACAACAACTTTTTTTTCTCTGTGCATTTCAGTTGGGAATTTTTTTATAAATTGTCTTCAAGTTCACTGGTTCTTCCTTTGGCTGTGTCCAATGTACTGATGAGCCCATAAAAGGCATTCTTCAGTTTTCTACAGTGCTCATTATTTTTAGTATTTCCTTTGAATCCTTTCTTAAACTTTCATCTCCCTGCTCATATTACCCACATATTCTTGCATGTGGTCTACTTTTTCCATTAAAGCTCCTAGATAATTAACTCAAATTGATATTAACTAACAATTATTAATTATCTTAAATGCCATGTCTAATCATTCCAACATTGATCTTCTATCTGTGCATGATTCTGATGTTTGTTCTGTCTCCAGACTCTTAGGCATGCCTTAGAATTTTTTGTTTCATGTTGGACATGTGTTGGGTAATAGGTAACTTAGTCATATTCCATTAGTGTGAATATTTATGTTAATATTGCTAGAATTTGACTATAATTCTTAGTATAGGAGATGGAGACGTCACATTCCCCTTGTATCCTGATTTTTAATCTTCCTTTTTGACTTTGGGTTTCACTAAGTACTTCTGCTTGAGGGTTTTCTGTTCATTGCAGATCTTTCTCCTGAAATCTACTGTTGTATACATTGTTGTTGTGGTGGTAAATTATATGTGGGAGGGGGAGGTGTTTTCTAATCTGAGGATTAAATTCCAATTTTTTTTACTGTGTCTATGTCTATGAGCTGAGACTTTCAAAAGTATTTCTTCATTTCTACACAAATTAAGTGATTTTTTTCTGATTGCCAGTTACATACAGAGTTTTTTTTTTTTTTTGCGGTACCAGGGATTGAACCCAGGGGTGTTCTACCTCTGTGCTACACCCCCGGTCCCATTTTTTATACTTTATTTTGAAGCCGGGTCTCACAAAGTTGTGGAGGGCCTCACTAAGTAGAGAGAGAGAGAGAAACAGGGAGGGAGAGAGAGAGATAGAGCTGAGGCTGGCTGCGAACCCGGATCCTCCGGTCTCCGCCTCCCCAAGTACTGGGATTACAAGTGTGCGCCACCATGCCCGGCT
>PVJS01049577.1:0-14624 GCA_004027185.1 Glis glis | reverse complement strand
CCCCGGTACCGCAAAAAAAAAAAAAAAAAAAGACCAAAAATAAAACTGGGCTGGGGCTCTAGTTTGGAGGTAGAATGCCCCTGAGTTCAATCTCCAGCACAAAAAAAATGTTTGTCTTTACCTAGGAGCAGTGGTGCACACCTGTGATCTGGTACTTGGGAGGTTGAGACAGGAGGACTGCAGGTTGGAGGCCAGGCTCAGCAACTTAGCAAGACCCTGCTTCAAAAGTAAAAGTAAAATCGGGCTGGGGGTATATAGTGTGGAGGGAGAACCACCCCTGGGGTTCAACCCCCAGTACCACACACACACGCACATTTGCCTTCAGTTAAGCTGTGAGCTTCCAGAAGAGAATTACGTCTTCATCTTTTAGGTATGTGGGACACAATGCCTTGCACAGAGCAAGTTTAAAACATATGTTCCAAATGAATTCAAGCTGCTCTCGGAACTCCAGCTCAGCCTCTAGCTGAGACCAGCCTGCTCGAGTCTGTACCCTTCTCTTTCAGGAAAGGATGGGATGGGGAAGGAACGATAAGGAATGTGCCCATGTCACTATCTCTTCTATTTATTTATTTAATATATTTTGTGTGTGTGTGTGTGTGTGTGTGTGTGGTACTGGGGATTGAGCCCAGGGGCATTCTACCTCCCAGCTGTACACCTACAGCCCTATTTTATTTTTATTTTGAAACAGGGTCTCACTAGGTTGACGAGAGTCCCACTACTTGCTGAGGCTGTCCTCGAACCTGGGATCCTCCTGTCTCAGCCTCCCAAGTACTGGGATTACAAGCGTGCGCCACCACACCCGGCTTTATTTTTCTCTTTAGTCAAGTATTCTATTTGAGAGTTTTTTCTCTTCTCTAAGCACTCCAAGAACACTGTCTGCCACAAATTATACTCAGTGCAGTTTTTTTTTTTTTTTTTTGCAGTACTAGGGGTTGAACCCAGGGACATTCTACCTCCGAGGTAGACCCCCAGCCCTATTTTTTATTCTTTATTTTGGAACAGGGTCTCACTAAGAAGCTGAGGCTGGCCGCGAACCCATATCCTCCAGTCTCAGCCTCCCCAGTACTGAGATTACAAGCGTGCACCATCACACCGGGCTTCAGTACAGTTTTAATAAGTGTACTTCTCCCTTGTCTTCAAACCGATTACCTGCTTGATCCTGTTGATTCGCCCCAACCTTCTCTTCCTAACTTATGCCACGTTCCCCCTCCCCCTTTAAAGAGACAGGGTCTTGCAAGATTGCCAGGCTGGTCTGGACCTCCTGGGCTCCAGCCTCCCGAGGAGCTGGGTGACAGTGCTGCATCAGGTCCAGCTCTGCCGCTCGCTGAACCCCCATTCACTTTGTTTATTGTCTCGTTGTAGCCTGGCCAGTAAGCTTTCCTCCCTCAACTCTTATCCTGCTGCTGATTCAACTTCATATCACTTCTCTGCTCAAATACTTTCAAGAACTTACCACTGAATGAATTCCCCCACAGTTTGGCTGAAATCACTTTTTTTTGTGGTACTGGGGCCAGAACCCAGGGGCATTCTACCTCTGAGCTACACCCTCAACCCTATTATATTTTATTTTATATATATATATATTTTTTTGTGGTACCGGGGATTGAACCCAGGGGCATTCTACCTCCAAGCTACACCCCCGGCCCTATTTTTTATCCTTTATTTTGAAACCGGGTCTCACGAAGTTGCAGAGGGCCTCACTAAGCAGCTGAGGCTGGCCGCGAACCCAGATCCTCCAGTCTCCGCCTCCCAAGTACTGGGATTATAAGCGTGCGCCACCACACCTGGCTCCTATTTTTAAAATTTTATTTTTATTTATTTTTGTGTGTGGCACTGGGGACTGAACCCAGGGGCATTCTACCCCCAAGTTACACCCCCAGCCTGATTTTATTTTTATTTTGAAACAGCGTCTCGCTAGGTTGATGAGAGTCTCACTACTTGCTGAGGCTGTCCTCGAACCTGTGATCCTCCTGTCTCGGTCTGCCAAATACTGGGATTACAGGCATGCACCACCACACCCGGCTTATTTTTTATTTTGAAACAGGGTCTCACTAAGTTGTGGAGGGCCTCACTAAGTAGTGGAGGGCCTCACTAAGTAGCTGAGGCTGATCGCAAACCTGTGATACTCCTGTCTTGGCCTCCCAAGTACTGGAATTACAAGCGTGTGCCACCATGCCCGGCCCAAACCACATTTGCTTTCCCACCTTTGTTCCTCGCTCTCCTGCCTGGGGTATCTGTCCTCTGTCCTTCTGTGCCTGCAGGAAAGCTGCCTTTTCTTCGGATCCCCATTCAACTGTGGTCACCTCTGGGAAGCCTTCCCTGATTCCTTACAACTGGAAATCTCCCTCCTCCTGCACTGCCGCTGCAGCTAACCGTCCATGGTCTAGTCTTCCTCTCTCTGCTACCAATCGCCCCTGTATTGTCTTTCAGCATTCACCAACACAGATGGAGGGCAGGGCCCCTGCCCATTACCAACCCTCCCTGGGACTTTGCCCAGAACTTCATACATCAGAGGCACTCCGTAAATGTTTTTAGTCCTTGTAGACTGTTGATTAGTTACAACACGGGTCTAGCAGACCTACTGACAATGCTGTCATGCTTTCTCAGAAGAATTGGCTGACAACGTCAACACGTGTATAAACTAGTAATGTCGGAGCCTGAAAGGTGGTCTAAACCCATCTCCACTACTAGTTTGTTCAAATAAGCTTAAGAATGTTTTTATATCAAATGGAAATCTATATTGTTCTGGACAGTATTTATTAGGTAGAAATGCATCTTTCTTTTCTTTTTATTTTTTTTGCGGTACTGGGGGTTCTACCTCTGAGATACACCCAGCCCTATTTTTTATTCTTTATTTTGAAACAGGGTCTCACTAAGTTGCGGAGGGTCTAAGTTGCTGAGGTTGGCTGCAAACCCGGATCCTCTGGTCTCAGCCTCCCAAGTACTAGAAAAAAAAAAAGAGAGAGCTTCCACCCTGCAGTCCTAGTTGACTGAACCCCTGAGGACACAGGAAACAGATCTTATTCTTGACTCTCACTGGCTTTCATATTTATTTATGTATTTATTTATTTATTGTGTTGCTGGGGATTGAACCCAGGGGCATTCTAACCTCCGAGCTACACCCCCAGCCCGATTTTATTTTTTGTTTGGAAACAGGGTCTCACTAGGTTGATGAGTCTCATTACTTGCTGAGGCTGTCCTCCAACCTGCAATCCTCCTATCTCAACCTCCCAAATACTGGGATTACAGGCATGTGCCACCACGCCCGGCTCAGGCTTCCAAATTTAAATAGTTGTTTTACAGGTAAACTTCATGTAAGAATACAACAAAATAATCCAAGCAACTAGAGAGGCTGAAGCAGACGTAGGAGAATTGTAAAGTCTCGGTTCAATCCTGCAAGTTGGAGGCCAGGCAAGGCAACTTACCATAACCCTGTCTCAAAAAAAGGGGGTGACATAGCTCAATGGTAGAGTGTCCCTGGGTTTGATCACCAGTACCACAAAAAAGAAAAGAAAAGAATACAACAGGAACCTATATTCTGGGCATCTTGATAAAATATATGTAACACCTTTTCTTGCATCCTTAGTTATGCTTCATAATTACAGAAAAATAAAATATGATTTCTAGAGGCTGACATTCTCACTAAGATAACTTTCCAGCCAGGTGTGGTGGTGCACGCCTGTAATCCCAGTACTTGGGAGGCTGAGACAGGAGGATCGGAAGTTCGGGGACAGCCTCAGCAAGTAGTGAGACTCTCATCAACCTAGTGAGACCTGTTTCAAAAATAAAAATAAAATAGGGTTGGGAGTGTAGCTCATAGGTAGAATGTCCCCTGGGTTCAATCCCCGAACCACAAAAAAAGATAACTTTCCACAAATTAAGCCATTTCTCTATGTGGTGGGATCCGCCCAGCTCGGCTCACTCCAAGCACACCCCAAGGATCCTCCAGCTCTCCTCTCCCCTTGTCTTAGAAAACTTCACACACAAGCCAGGCGTGGTGGCGCACGCTTGTAATCCCAGTACTTGGGAGGCTGAAACCGGAGGATCTGGGTTCGCGGCCAGCCTCAGCTACTTAGTGAGGCCCTCCGCAACTTAGTGAGACCCTGTTTCAAAATAAAGAATAAAAAATATGGCTGGGGGTATAGCTCGGAGGTAGAACGCCCCTGGGTTCAATCCCCAGTACCGCAAAAAAAAAAAAAGAAAGAAAACCTCACACACTCTCCGCCTTCACACTGTCACCTCCGTGGCTACCAGCCCCAGATCTTGACTTCCTACATCTCTACACTACCAATTTGACGTATTTGGATGCTTCATTCTGTAGACTCAAATTCACTTGAAAAAGCGAGCCCATTACCCATCAACTCTCACCAACTTCATCACTTTTAGTGGGGCTCCTATTTTTCAACTCTCTTAGTTTAGAAATATGGAAATCATCAATCCATCTTTTCTCGTTTTCTTTTTCTTTTTTGTACTGGGGACTCAGTAGCATTACAGCTCTAAGATGCACCCCCCTTTTTTTTTTGAAACGGGGTCTCGCTAAGTTATTGAGGATCCTGCTAAATTGCTGAGGCTACCTTGAACCTGTGATCCTCCTGTCTCAGCCTCCCAAGTACTGGGATTACAGGCATGAGCCACCACACCCAGTTTATTTTTAACTTTGAAACAGTCTCACTGGGTTGCTGAGGGTCTTGCTAAGTTGCTGAGGCTGGCCTCAAATCTGGGATCCTCCAGTCTCAGCCACCCAAGAATAGGGATTACAGGCGTATGGCTTCCTTTTCACTATTAAATGTTTCATCTTTTCTTCGATAAACCCTCTTTATATCCTTTTATACTGCTTCCATGGTAACCACAGCCCTGGTATACCTCACACCTACGTTTCTGGAACTGGCTTTTCAGTTCCTCCCTTCTCCAAATAATGAAGCCTATTAATCTTCTCCCGTCGCTTTGTTATTTTCCTGCTCAAGAAACTAATGGCTGCCACGAAGATGATGGAGACTACAGCAACTGTGAAGTTTTCTGACTTTGAGGAATAGCAGATAGCATTTACTGAGATCATACATGTGCCAAACATTGTTACACAGTGTACTACTGCATTTATCCCTCTTTTATTTATTTAATTTTTTGTGCTACTGGGGATTGGACCCAGGGGCATTCTACCTCTGAGCTACACCCCCAGGCCTATTTTATTCTTTATTTTGAAACAGGGTCTCACTAAGTTGCAGAGGGCCTCACTAAGTAGCTGCGGCTGGTCACGGACCTGCAATCCTCCTGTCTCAGCCTCCCAAGGACTGGGATTACAAGCGTGCGCCTAGACAGCTCTCTGAAGGAGGCTCTACTGCCACCAATGAGAGAATTGGCCAAGGTCACACAGTCAGTAAAAGACAGCACCAGGATTTGAACTCAGATAAGGCCTGGGCTGCAGCTCAGGGGCAGAGTGCTTGCTTAACATGTGCAAAGCTATTGGTGCAACCCCCACCACCGCAAGTAAAATAAAATAAATTCAGACAGCCATCAACGCTGAAGTTTGAATTTTGAAAAAAGAATACCCCCCAGAAATTACCCCAATTTACCGGTTTCCTACCATACTCTAAATTCTTATTCTGCTTTTTTTTTTTTTGTGTGTGGTACCGGGGATCGAACCCAAGGGCATTCTACCTCCAAGCTACACCCCCGGCCCTATTTTTTTATACTTTATTTTGAAACCGGGTCTCACGAAGTTGCGGAGGCCTCACTAAGGAGAGAGAGAGAGAGACAGACAGACAGACCGACAGGGAGAGAGAGAGAGAGAGAGCTGAGGCTGGCCGCGAACCCGGATCCTCCGGTCTCCGCCTCCCAAAGTACTGGGATGACAAGCGTGCGCCCCCGCGCCCGGCTTATCCTGCTTTAATTAGCTCTGTCACCCCCTCCCTGAAGATGCCATAGTAAACGTGCCACCATATGGAGCCTTCCTCTCCGCCCCTAGTACTGGGGTCACGCCCAGAGCTCGCACACACCGGGCAAGTGCTCTACCATCGGACCTGACACCGTGTAGTTCCTTTATGTTTATATTTTTATTTTTTTGTGTGTGTGTGGTATTGGGAACTGAACCCAGGGGCTTTCTACTTCTGATCTACAGTACCCCCAGCCCTATTTTATTTTTTACTTTTAAAAGGGTCTCACTAAGTTGTGAAGGGCCTGAGTTGCTGAGGCTGGCTGCAAACCTGCGATGCTCTTGTCTCAGCCTCCCAAGTTCTGGCGTGTGCCACCACGCCCACTGCCACCATGGAGTTCTTTTTTAATTTTTTTTTTGCGGTACCGGGGATTGAACGCAGGGGCGTTTCTACCTTCGAGCTACGCCCCCGGCCCTATTTTTTTATACTTTATTTTGAAACCGGGTCTCACGAAGTTGCAGAGGGCCTCACTAAGTAGAGAAAGAGAGAGAGAGACAGGGAGAGGGAGGGAGAGAGGGAGAGAGAGAGAGAGAGAGAAAGAGAAAGAGAGCGAGCTGAGGCTGGCCGTGAACCCGGATCCTCCGGTCTCCGCCTCCCAAAGTACTGGGATTACAAGCGTGCGCCACCACGCCTGGCCACCATGGAGTTCTTAGGGATTCCTTCACCTTTTCTTGCAAGGTCTATCTATCACCTGAGGCTTAATACAAGCCCCACTTCCCTCTGAACAAAGATCCCTCCTATTCCTGAACTCCTCATTCATAGTTATAGTCAGAACCATTTAATTCAGCATTTACTATTCCCTAAGTGCTTCTCATACAACTAGACCTTAAACTCACTGGGGAAGAAGTACCCCTTTCCTCAACTGCCTGCCTGCAAAACCAATACAAAGTAAAGATGGAAATGAAAAGAATAAGCCTTTCTCAAAAAAGTTAGGGAGTTCTCATCAACACATATTGTCAGTGGGGAAGAAAGAATATTTAGTGTAGTTCTTCAAAAGCCACCTTAGAAGCAACATAAACAATTTACCAGCATGGCTTCATATCCTGTATCTCATCAATTCTAATTTTTTTTACATTTTTATAGGGACAAATTTTGTAATTATGGCACCTCAACCTAATTGGTAGTTTTTTCTTTCTTTGTGAGATGTAAAATAGTAGTGCATTTATAAAACATGAAGTTTTATAGCTGGGTGCGGTGGCATGCCCCAATACATGGGAAGCTGAGACAGGAGATCACAGGTTCAAGGACAGCCTCAGCAACTTAGCAAGTTTCAAAATTAAAAAAAAAAAAACTAAGCTGGGCGTGGTGGCACACATTTGTAATCCTAGTACTTGGGAGGCTGAGACAGGAGGATCACAGGTTCCAAGACAGCCTCAGCAATTTACTAAGGCTCTCAGCAACCTAGTGAGACCCTGTTTCCAAATAAAAAATAAAATCAGTCTGGGGGTGTCGCTCAGAGGTAGAATGCCTCTGGGTTCAATTCCCAGAAGCACAAAAAAATAAAAAATAAAAAAATAAAGGGCTGGGACCTGGGTTCAATTCTTATACCACAAAAACAAAACCCAACTTTCCTACTAATTTTATAGATCTTAGAAACAGACCTCTAAACCTTAGAGAAATCAAGTAACTTGCCCAAGACCTCATATCTGGTTATGTGCTGGAGTCGGAATGCAAACCTTGGCTCACGATTCCAAAGACAAAGAATATGAGACCAATACCCTAACAAAACTCAATCAATTCTATGAAATGTTCCTGCCTACTCTCTTGCTGAGGTACTATACACAAATTTTATTTTGTTATCAAGGATACTGAATAGCCGGGTGTGGTGGTACACGCTTGTCATCCCAGTACCTGGGAGGCTGAGACCGGAGGATACAGGTTCGCAACCAGCCTCAGCTTAGTGAGGCCCTCCACAACTTAGTGAGACTGTGTTTCCAAATAAAGAATAAAAAATAGGGCTGGGGTGTAGCTTGGAGGTAGAATGCCCCTGGGATCCATCCCCAGTACCACAAAATTAAAAAAAAAAAAGGATACTGAATAAATGATGAGCTACTACTCCAAGGCCCTTAAATTCCAGATGAAATCTCTATTGCATTCACAGCACATCAAGTCCATAAGAACAAGACCTTTTTGATTTATTCGTCACTCAGTTCCCAGCACCTAAATCACCACAAGGCACACAGTGAGTGCTCAAAATAGTTCCTGAGAAAATATTTAACACATTTCCAAGGTGCTAATAAAATAATTACAATTCACGATTATCTCTGTACCAAAAAATGAGGAAAAACACTCAAAGAAGAAATCCTGATTAAGTCTAATACATATGTTATTATTCAAACCAAGAAGACTTTCCCAAGACTGTCCTACTATCTATCACTCCAGTCTCATTCATCTCTTCTCTTTAATGGGCACCATCCCTATCCTATACTCTGTACTAACTCAAAGCTGCTCAATTCTCCACAGAAAAGCATCCAGCTTTTTCTCACATAGCTGCTCACTTGCTCTAAGATGCCCTTCCTTCCTCACTTCCTCTTCCCTTCTTCACCATCCCTTAACACCCAACATCTTCCAAGAAGCCCTCCTTTAATAGCCAGACTAGCACATAACATCAAACTGAAGTCATCTATTTTTACATCTCTGTTTCAACTGGACAGTAAGCTCCTCCAAGCCAAGTAGCAACATACTAATTACACAGGTAGGGCTGGGCGTGGTGGTGCACGTGGTAATCCCAGTACTTGGGAGGCTAAGACAGGAGGATTGCAGGTTCGAGGCCAGCCTCAGCAACTTAGCAAGAACCTGTTCCAAAATAAAAAAAATAAAAAGGACTGGGGGGGTGTAGCTCAGAGGCAGAATTCACCTAGTTTGAATCCCCAGTACTAAAAAAAAAAAACATAAAAAAAATCACACAGGGGCCGGGCGTGGTGGCGCACGCTTTTAATCCCAGTACTTTGGGAGGCGGAGACCGGAGGATCCGGGTTCACGGCCAGCCTCAGCACGCTCTCTCTCTCTCTCTCTCTCTCCTTGTCTCTCTCTCTCTACTTAGTGAGGCCCTCCGCAACTTCGTGAGACCCGGTTTCAGAATAATGTATAAAAAAATAGGGCCGGGGGTGTAGCGCGGAGGTAGAACGCCCCAGGGTTCAATCCCCGGTACCGCAAAAAAAAAAAAAAAATTAAAAAATCACACAGGGAAAATCTGTTAACCCATGCCTCCTCTTCAGCAGGCCCTCTCCCCACTTAAGGATTCACCAAATGACAAACAGCCAGTAAAAGCTTAACAGGACCCAACATGAAACTATCGAGGCGCTAAAATACAGTGAGTAAAACCCATTTTCTGCCTTCCAACACTTGCCTCCACAATAAAGGACTCGGAGCGGGTAATCAGCATCTAACTTGGCACTGTTCCTCGGTTCTCCTTTGCATTCAGCCCCACTGGATTCAGAAATGTCAGTAGCCATTTCACAAACCTGTAAGCAAGGAAAACAACAAATCTTCATTATTTTGGACCAAGACCAGGAGAGGAGCAGTATCTGGGTGCGGTCTTGCCTCCTTCCACGACGTTTCCCCAAGCCCCCACCCCCAAAGCTGTTCCAATCCTCTTGTCAAGTGAGGGATACCAACTGCATTCGATTCGGAAAATCTATGAGCCATTCCAGGCTCCTCTGCCTCGTCCACAGGTCTGCAGGGAAGCAGCAAATGGACGATGAAGGATGGGGTGGGTGACCTCGACAGAGGCTGGGCTGGGCTAGGAGGTTGCACAGCAGCGGGACCCGGAGGCTGCAGGAGCCCAGCAAGAGGGGGCGGGTCAGCGGAGGCGTCCGGAAAGCAGGGTGCGGGGGCAGCGAAATGCCGAGGGGCGCCGGGGAGTCGGCAAAGGGGATGGGAGGAGCGGGGTGGCAGAGCCTGAGGACCAGCAGAGGAAACGGCAGAAGAACCAGGAAGGGGCAGAACGTGAGAGCTGAGCGACAAGGGCGAGCAGGTCCGAGGGGCGCTCTCAGGGACACCATAGGGGACCCATGTGGGCGGGGGTGGAGACGCCCGGCCCGGCCCCCTTCCTCCAGGCAGGACCTCAGCCTCCCCCACGTTCACTTCTCAAAAGCGGGAGAGGCACGAAAGGTCGTTACCCAGGCGGTCGAACAGCCCCGGCCGCCACCGCTCCCGCCGCTCCCGCCAGCTCAAGCGACACATGCAACTCTTCTTCCCTAACCTGGACCTCCCGTGAGCCCGTCTACTAGGCGCGCTCACGCGAGACAATAAGCCTTTATCGCGAGATTCCGGCGGCCTCTGCGCAAATATCGCGAGAGGCCTGGGCACGGGGGCGGAGCGAGTCTACGGAGCATGCGCTCTCCGCCCTAAGGGCGGAGCCAAGCAGATGAGCGCCGGACGGCCAGTAGGCGGTGCTCGCTACCTGCTGGAGAGGAGCGGACGTCCGAGATGCGCGCGCAGATGGGAACGCGGAGTCGTGCACCTGACTCACAAATGATTCCCTTTGAATAAGCCCAGGGAACATTGCCCAGGTGTCTGGGGTACATCCTAATGTCCTGACTAACCTCCAGCCTATTGGACAAGTCACTCCTCGGCGGGGAGATTGCAGCTGCATAAGGCGTTTCGTTTAATCTCACTATACCCTACATTGGAGGGTTTATTTATTTATTTATTTATTTATTTTTGTGGCACTGGGGATTGAACTCAGGGGCATTCTACCTCCGAGCTACACCCCCAACCCTTTTTGTTTTTTATTTATTTACTTTTTAGGCGGTACCAGGGATTGAACCCAGGGCCATTCTACCTCCGAGCTACAACCCCAGCCCTATTTTTTTTTTATTCTTTTATTTTGAAACAGGGTCTCACTAAGTTGCCGAGGGCCTCACTAAGTAGCTGAGGCTGGCCGCGAACCCGGATCCTCCAGTCTCAGCCTCCCAAGTACTGGGATTACAAGCGTGCGCCACCACGCCCGGTCCTTTTTATTTTTGTTTGGAAACAGGGTCTCACTAGGTTGCTGAGGCTGGCCTCCACCCTGCCATCCTCCTGTCTCACCCTCCCAAGGCTGGATTTACAGGCATGCACCACCTTGCTGGGCTGGAGGGTTTGTTCTTGAAAAGGAAGTATGGCCCACAATCTCACCACAATAGCAACTCTTTTCTTCAGCATCCTTCGGATATATCTATCCTTATATATGTTCTAATTTGGAATTAATCTATCCCATCTGCTAGACATAACACGCATGGTGTCTTAGCTTTGCTTCTATCTATTTGTTTTATTTTGGGAAAAACCCCTTCATATGCATACTCAGCCTGAGTCCCATTTGCAAAGTGGGAGAGAGAACACTACAGTGCTTTCAGAGCAGAGGGGTAAGGGATTGATAACAAAAAGAAGTGCTTTGTAAGCCCCGTGCTGTAATCCCAATACTTGGGAGGCTGAGACAGGAGATTGTAAAGTCAAGGCCAGCCTCGGAGCTTAGCGAGACCCTGTTTCAAAATGAAAAATAAAATTGGGCTGGGGGTATAGCTCAGAGGTAGAATGCCCCTGGGTTCACTTCCATGTACAAGAAAGAAAGAAAGAGAGAGAGAGAGAGAAGAAAAGAAAAGAAAAGCTTTGTAGATGGGGAAGGTTGTTCTTTCCTGTTTGGCTTTATACTTCACTCACACCCACCTAATTCCCTTCCCTCACCACCAACTTCATTCTTGGCCACAACTACCACCCCTTTAATTTTCTGTTTACAACATATTTTGCATGTGAACGAACCTATCTGACACCATCTTTTTCACCAGAGATTCACCCAGCATGGCCTCCACCCTGGCAGTTCTCTTCAATAAAACAGTAGGGTGTGGTAGCACACACCTGTAATCCCAGTACTTGGGAGGCTGAAACCGGAGGATTGCAGGGTTGAGGCCAGTCTCAGCAACTTAGCGAGGGCCTCAGCAACTTAATGAGACCCTGTTTCCAAACAAGAAATAAAAAGGGCTGGGGAGGTAGCTCAGTGGTAGAATGCCCCTGGGTTCAATTTCCAGTACCACAAAAAATAAAAATAAAATAAAACGGGAGTTCCAGCCAGGCGTGATGGCACAAACCTGCAATCCCAGTACTTGGGAGGCCGAGGCAAGAGGATTGCAGGTTTGAGGCTAGCCTCAGCAATTTAGTGACACCTAGTTTCAAAATAAAAAGGGCTGGGCATGTGGCTTGGGAGTAGAATGCCCCCTGGATTCAATCCCCAGTGCTCAAAACAAACAAACAAAACAGGAGTTCCCTCCATCACAAAAGTCAATTCTACATTATACTAGTGAAAGAAGAAAATGTCTTGTGTCCACCAGAGCATGTGTGATTCCAATAATTATGGTTTCCATTTATTAACACCCACACCCTACTATGTGCCAGGAACCATGCTCATTGGGGGGACAGAGTCCAGGTGGATTCCTTCCACAAATTTTTCTGAGGTTCTGACTATGTTGCCGGCACTATGATAGGCACTGGGGATACTTCAGTGAACAAAAGAGATAAATTCACTCCTAGGAAATTTAACAGCCTTAGACATATTAACTGACTTAATCCTTACAAAAACCTGTGAAGTATTAAGTTCCTAATTTCCAGATGGTAAAATCAAGGCTTTAAGGTAGAAATGAATTAAATTCATGTATGCTTAAGATCACATAGTAAATAGCGTGTGTGTGTGTGGGGGGGGTGTTACTAGGGATTGAACCCAGAGGCATTCTACCTCCGAGCTACATCCCCAGACTGATTTTATTTCTTATTTTGGAAACAGGGTCTCACTAGGTTGCTGAGAGCCTCACAAAATTGCTGTGGCTGTCCTCGAACCTGCGATCCTCCAGTCTCAGCCTCCCAAGTACTAGGATTACAAGTGTGCACCACCATGCCTGGCTAAATAGCATATTTTATTGGCTTTCTTTTCTTTTTTGATACTGGGGACTGAACCCAGGGGCATTCTACCTCTGAGCTCCACCCCTAGACCTATGTTATTTTATTTTATTTTATTTTATTTTATTTTATTTTATTTTATTTTATTTTTGCGGTACCTAGGATTGAACCCAGGGGTGTTCTACCTCCGAGCTACATCCCCGGCCCCATTTTTTATCCTTTATTTTGAAACAGGGTCTCACGAAGTTGCGGAGGGCCTCACTAAGTAGCTGAGGCTGGCCGTGAACCCAGATCCTCCGGTCTCCGCCTCCCAAGTACCGCGATTACAAGTGTGCACCACTACGCCCGGCCTTATTTTATTTTTTTATTTTTCGAAAAAGAGTATTGCAGGCCGGGCGTGGTGGCGCACGCTTGTAATCCCAGTACTTTGGGAGGCGGAGACCGGAGGATCCGGGTTCGTGGCCAGCCTCAGCTGTCTCGCTCTCTCTCTCCTTGTCTCTCTCTCTCTCTACTTTGTGAGGCCCTCTGCAACTTCGTGAGACCCGGTTTCAAAAATAAAGTATAAAAAATAGGGCCGGAGGCGTAGCGCGGAGGTAGAATGCCCCTGCGTTCAATCCCCGGTACCGCAAAAAAAATTAAAAAAAAAAAAAAAAAAAGAGTATTGCTAAGTTGTTGAGGCCTCAAACCTGGGATCCTCCTGCCTCAGCCTCCCTAGCACTGGGATTACAGGTGTGCGCCACTGCGCCCAGTCCCTCTTTATTTTTTACTTTGAAACAGGGTCTTGCTGCTAAGTTGCTGAGCACCTCACAAAGGAGCTGAGGCTGGCCTTAAACCTGTGATCCTTCTGGCTCAGCCTCCCAAGCACTAGGATTACAGGCGTGTGCCACTGTACCTAGCTAAACACTTCCCAAATAATAAGGCAAGACTATGTTAAAAAAAAAAAAAACCTTGCCCTTTTTTCTTTCTGACTGGTCTTGAGCATGAGGCAGGAGGTATAAGATCCATCTTGTAGCTATGAGGGGCAAGTCTGAGAATGAAGGTTCGTTCACTAAGGATCATGGACTGGAGGCCTATGGTTAGCCTGGGTTCCGGATGGCATTGTGGGGTCGTAGTATCAGCGACTTTCTTTCTTTTGTTTGTTTGTTTGCGGAACCGGGGATAGAACCCAGGGGCATTCTACCTCCGAGCAACACCCCCAGCCCTATTTTTCACTCTTTATTTTGAAACAGGGTCTCACTAAGTTGCGGAGGGCCTCACTAAGTAGCTGAGGCTGGCCGCGAACCCAGATCCTCCTGTCTCAGCCTCCAAAGTACTGGGATTACAAGTGTGCGCCACCATGCCCGGCTGTATCAGCGAATTTCTCTGTATTCTGGCTTTCCTATTGTGAAAGACAAACACCCCACACACACATACACATATACACATACACACATGAAATGTGCACGCACACACACACATATACACATACATACATACACATGTGCTTATACCAATGCAGAAGGACTTTCTCTGTACTACAGAAGGCATTCCTAGATATTTCCTTTACCACCAGGGGGAAATCTGTGGTCCAGCAAAGCACACCTGAAGTCCAGAGACAAAGAGGACCTGGGTAAAGAATGATGGGCTGAGAGCCGGGCGTGGTGGCGCACGCTTGTAATCCCAGTACTTTGGGAGGCTGAGACCGGAGGATCCGGGTTCGCGGCCAGCCTCAGCTCTCGCTCTGTCTCTGTCTCTGTCTCTCTCTGTGTGTCTCTCTCTCTCTCCTTAGTGAGGCCCTCCGCAACCTCGTGAGACCCGGTTTCAAAATAAAGCATAAAAAATAGG
>PVJS01049576.1:0-14625 GCA_004027185.1 Glis glis | reverse complement strand
AGTCGCTGGGTTTAGGGCCATCCTAGTCTAGTATGACATCAACTTAATTACATTGACGAAGGCCTTCTTTCCATGTGAGGTCACATTCTGGGATTCGAGGTGGACGTAAATTGGGGATGGGGCACTGTTAATCGCAGGACACACCGCAAGAGCAAAAACAAGGTGCTGCAAAAGTAGGTGGTCCTGGAGGACTGCAGGCAGTGGTGCGGCTGCTGGGCACGCCCCGGACCTGCACAGGCCTGAGCCGCCACAGTGAAGAGTGCCACGCGGTAGTCACGGCCACGGCCTCTGCGCTGCCCTAGGGCTCAAGCCCTCCTTTTTTTTATATTCATGTATTGGTGCATTGTAATTATACATTTTGATACATATCAGGGTAGCAGCATCATCCATGCACACATTGCTCATTTAGCCCTCCCTCAAACCCCACCCTATTCCCTCCCCCCTCCCTCCCTTTCGTGCTCCGCATAGTGATTGAGTCTTATAAGTTTGTGTATATACATCATGTGCTGTAGTGTGTTTTCCTCCACTCCACTCCCAACTCCCTCAGTTAGTTCACCTTCTTTGTTCATCTAAAGTTTTCTTCTTCTTTGTCGGGAGTCCCTTCTAAGTCCCATTCTACCTAGCTTCCACATATTAGGGGGGACATCCGACTTTTCACTCTTAGTGACTTACTAATTTCACTTAGCATAATGTTCTCCAGTTCTCTCCTTTTCCCTGCAAATGATGTAATTTTGTTATTCTTTGTGGCCGCGTAAAATTCCATTGTGTACATATCCCATAGTTTTGTGATCCATTCATCTGTCGATGGACACCTTGGCTGGTTCCAAAGTTTGGCAATTGTGAATTGTGCAGCTATAAACATAGATACACATGCATTAGTCTGGTAGTTGGGTTTTAGTTCTTTGGGGTAGATGCCTAGAAGTGGTAATTGCTGAGTGGTATTGGATGCATCACAACGATCCACTCTCCTGTTGAGTGTTTGGGTTGTTTCCAGTAAAGGGATATTATGAATACCGCTGCTAGGAACAGTCTTGCACATGTCTTTTTGTGGGCATATATTTTCATTTTTCTTGGGTAAACACCTAGGGGCGGGATCTGAGTCATACGATATTAACCAGCCAGGATGTAGTCAGATGTATATTCTCATCGGTGTTTGTTCTAAGTATAGTGTTAAAAGGCCGCTCACAGCCACAGTTAGGGCGTGCCTTAGAGTTGGAGGGTTGCAGAGGTGAGGCCTGTCTGCAGAGTGGAAGTTGTACCTTTATCAAAGTGGCCTTGAGCTTGTTGGTTGCCTTAGTACTTTTAAACTTTGATCCATGCATTCACTCCCATCATCATTTGTTGTGAAAGGGCAAAAGTGACATGTTGGATTTAAAAAAAAGAAACAAATCTCCAGGGCAGGCATGGAGACCAATGTCCAGCTCCCTCGTGGTTTGCCTTCAGGTTTCTAGAAGGTGACCACAGGACATGAAGGTGTGTCGGGCTGCATGCAGGTTCTTGCAGGGCGGGAGGGAGGCCTTGAGTCAGAGCCCGATGCTTCCGCCCTCTGCACTGCCCGGCTTATAATTAGAGCTTCACTAGCGAGTAGTTATTTATCATTAGAAGCTGGCAGCTCATGTGGGTAGTGGTTTTTTGCTCCCTTTATGGGTGTGGAAAGCAATTAAGAGGAGAAAGTAAGTGAGAGCTGAGGTAATGCCAACAGAATTAACCCTATTTGAATGGATTTGAGATCCTTTTCCTTCTTGGGAAGAAATCCCTTTCACACTGTTTTGACATCAGAAAAAAACCCAGTGAACATCCTTTATGATATCTGTAGGTATATACGTCTCAGGAGAACATCTGTTGGATTGGCCTCCATGGTAAAGTGCCTATTCTTTTATTTACTCAATATCAGAATCTCGGTGCTCATAGAGCAGGCCCTCCCTGCACCCCACAGTGTTGTGGGAATGTATTTTAGACTTGGGTTTCTTAGTATAGTGTGAGATGCTGAGCAGTGGAAAATAAATGACTCAATAAAAGGAAAGTTCATTCGACCTGCCATGGGTCAGGCCCCCATACATAGAATTTTTGACATGGTCATCGTTGTTTTTGTTTCCATTAAAAGTTGTATTGAAGCTGGGCATGACAGCGCATGCCTGTAATCTCAGTACTTGGAAGGCTGAGACAGGAGGATCGCAGGTTCAAGGACAGTCTCAGCAATGTATGAGACTCTCAGCAACCTAGTGAGACCCTGTTTTAAAAACAAAAGATCCGGGTTCATGGCCAGCCTCAGCTACTTAGTGAGGCCTCCGCAATTTAGTGAGACCCTGTTTCAAAATAAAGAATAAAAAATAGGGCTGGAGGTGTAGCTTGAAGGTAGGATGCCCCGGGTTCAATCCCCGGTACCGCAAAAAATAAATAAAAATAAAAATAAAATACAAACAAAAGCTGGGCGTGGTGGCGCACGCTTGTAATCCCGGTTCGCAGCCAGCCTCAGCTACTTAGTGAGGCCCTCTGCACCTTAGTGAGACCCTGTTTCAAAAAATAGGGCTGGGGATGTAACCCAGAGGTAGAATGCCCCTGGGTTCAATCCCAGTACCGCAAAAAAAAAAAAAAAGATAAAAGGGCTAGGCACGTAGCATGGGTTCAATCCCCAGTACCACACACACACACACAAAGTTGTGTCGGTGACGTAGGCAATTATTTACCTGCCTGCAGGGTGGATTTGTTGGTAAACTAAAGCACCCTGTGCCCAGGCCCTCCATTGCAAGGCCCCTTCTAGGGTCCTAGGTTTCACAGTGCCCTAAGGCTTACTCTGGTGGCTACAGCTTACTCTGTTGCGAGAAGGGCCGACTTTAAGAAAAGTAATGCCAATTACAAAAGCCAGGTTGTGAAGTGTCTTGAATGGGGCTCCTTCGGGTGCCTGGGCAGCAACTGAGGAGCAGGGTCGTAGAGCCTGCCAGCGTTAGGTGCACATGTCAAATTAAAATGCCTTATTGTTTGTGGTGGAGGGTGGTTGTTTCTATTTTGGGGTTGTAAAAGCAATATTAGGAATAATGCACACACCATACAGTTCACCCATGTAGTATATAATTCAGTGGATTTTGATATATTCATAAAGGTATGCAGTCATCATCCCCAAAAGAAGCCCCCATACCCCTAGCGATCATCCTTAATCCCATACCGCTAAGCCCTCAGCAGCCTGTGTTCTGTCTCCACAGATTTGCCTATCCAGGATGTTTCGTATCAGAGGACTCATACAGTAGTTGGTCTTTTGTGTCGGGCTTCTTTTACTTAGGATAATATTTTCAAGATTCAACCCATATGGTAACATGTGTCAGTATTGCAGTATTCACTTGGTTCTTGTAAAAATAATCCCAAGATGTGTAGCATCTGTTCTGTTTCTACGTTTCTGTCTTGGGTTTTTAGTCATCACTTAATGATTTTGAACGTGACAGTCCACGTACAGTCCGGCTCATCTCTGTGGCCACTGTTCAAGAAGCATTGTGTAAAAGTACATGCAAACACCAGCGGGGTCTGTGTGCGCTCAGGGCCACAGCCACCTAGGGTCATGAGTGGGGAGAGACCCTACCTGAGAACTCCGGAGCATCAGATAAATATCCAGCAGGCATCTGACGCGAACGTGCTTTACACTGCCTGGTAAATCCACGTGGTAGTGTGACCCTCAACCCACTTCATGTCAGTGAGGGACACCGAAGGGTTATCCCCTGAAGGGAACGGGGGTGGGGGAGACAATTTAGGATCATGTGCTTGGAATCCAAGGGTAGAAATAGCAGCAAATGCATCCCCAGGCGGTGTAGACTGCCTGTTCATTCCCAAAGTTTCCTTGTGATTTACTGTCCTCTTAGGGAAAAGGATGAAAAGTACAGGACAGCTGAAGTGCCCTTCTGTTGGTGGATAGATAGATTTATCCAGGCCTCCCCGTTTAATTACCTGAACAAGCACCAAACATCTGCTTTCCTGCATCAGTGCCCAGCTAAGCTGGAAATGCTGACGGCTGGTGGACACGTACAGCTGAAGCAGAGCAGCCCTGGCTTTTTTGCAGGACTGCTGTGCTGGAAGGAACCAGATCATTGCCTTGTATCCCTCTTCCCTTTCAAGGTGTGGCAGGGAAACCGAGGCATGGACAGGCTATGTACCTGCCCCAGGTCTCCAGCTAGCTCCTAAGTGGCCCTGGGGTTGGAACCCACTCTCTGGGAATGTTCTAGGAATGTGGGAGGGCTCTCTGATCTCCAGGAGAACAGTAGCAGAGTCTGCAGCAAACAGACCTGCTCAGCGCTGCTCAGGAATTCCTACGGAGAGCAGAGGGCTTTGCCGGTCCCTGGAGTGGAAGCACCTTTTCTGTTTTTGTTAGAATCAGACCGGCAACCTGTCAGCTTTGAACCCCTCACTGTCCTCCCGGATCAGTATCGGGGCCTATGTACCCCCGCCCTCTCCCGTACCCTATGGTACCCTATTGGGGCCTATGTACCCCAACCCTACCCCGGGAGGGGGGTCTTCCCTACGCAGCATCGGAGCTGGTGCTGTGGCTGGGATGGGGCTCCCTTTCTCCGCTCATGATGCGTTGAGACTGCGCTTGTTTTTATAAAAAAGCAAAGGGTGGCCCGGCATCTCCACAACAGACATGGTGGACTCTTCCAGCTAGGTAACTGTGTTGTGGCCTTTCATCTCCGAGGGATTCATGGGTCCCTGCCCCCACACTGGGCCTTCCTAACGCTGTTTCCCATCCCCAGCAGGACAGGCTGGGCAGGGCTCCTTTGCGAACTGCCTCTCTCTGGACATTGTGTGTCTTGGATGTCGTCCTCGCAGCTGACCTTCCTTCCCTCTTCCCCTTCATGCAGCTGTGTGCACTCAGCTTCCCTGCAGCCAGGCAGCTGCGAGAAAGTGCATTCAGGCGACCTCTCCGAGAGCGCTGCTATGGCCTCTTCTGCGAAAAGTGCCAGCACCGCAGCGCTGGGGCTGCCCATCCACCGTGCGGCCAGCCCCGCGTTGGCTGCAGCTGCAGGCCGAGGAGCCCTTCATCCGGCAAATCCCACGGCCTGGAGTTAGGTGGCAGTGAACACAGACTGCCCCAGACCAGGAAGGAGCCACAACCTGCTTGATTAGCACTTTGATTTATAGTAACACACTCTGGCAAAACCCAGGCATTGCAAATTTTTATAACTTATACAATTCAACTAGGAGGTGAACTCAAAGCACTGGCTTTGCGTTTATTCTCTCCCAAGCCAGAAAGCGTGGCTGGGGTCTGGAGAGCATATCCCTGCCGCTCAGTCCCCAGCACTGCCTCCCTGGCTCACTGCCACCACAGGAAAGAAAAGCGTGGTTTCTCGGGAGTGGGGAGCCCGGCCTCTAAGGGCCGTCCTACAGTTCCCTTAAGATGGAGAGGACTGTGCTGAGGAGTCAAGGCCTGCCGTAGCCCAGAGGCTGTTTCTCAGAGGGACAAGGAGCTGAGAGGCCAGTGAGGACATTGTCCCTCTGGCACCTCCTAGAGTCAGTGGCGAGCCTGGGTCCGGTGTGATCTGGCTTGTACCCAGTGTAGCCTGTGTGTGGCCTCAAGCGTGTGCGCAAGGCCTGGTTTGAGTGAGAGTCTGGGAGCTGCCCACCCAGTTGCCCCAGTTGAGTACACCAGTGGCTGAGTGGGGAGGACGTGGAGCAGCCCTCAGAGCAGGGGTCCCACAGCCACCGACTTAAAGCACAGGAGAAAACCGTGGCCCAAGAGTTTACGCATTTTTGCACTGGACCACCCAGATACCGTGTGGCAGAGCTCGGCTTAAACCCAAGGGTCTGGCTCCCGAGTCTGTTCTCTCCCATTGAACCACAGCTAAGAGAAGGAGACAAAGGCAAAGACGGAAGAGACAGCTGCCATGGCAAGTGGAGGAGGCAGGGACAGAACATACCAGTAAAGTCCTTTGCAGACCAAGGCTTAAGCCTGCTGGTGGGCAGAGGGTGGTCAGCCCAGCGAGGCTGCACAGTGGCAGCATTGGGAGTAGGCCAGTGCTGGGGGCAGAGCTATGCTCCCACAAAAGATGGCCTGACTGCCCACTTCTAGAATGTGTGTCCTTCTTCAGAAATAGTGCACATGTAAGTTAGTTAAGACGTGAGACTGTAGCAGGGCCTCAGAATCCAACATGGTTTTGACATAGAAGAGGGCAGAGAGACACAAGACAGACAACAGGAAAACACCATGTGAAGGTAGAGGTTGGAGTGATGCCTCTAGAAGCCTGGGACAACCAGGTTACCAGACACGTAAGAGCAAGGAAGGTTTCTACAGAGACAAAGCAACAACGATTCTATTCCAGAAGGAGCACAGACTGCCAACTCCTGCATCTCGGGCTTCCTGCCACAAGACTGTGACACACACTACTATTACTCAGGGCACCCAGTTGGTGTAGTTGTTACAGCATTCACAGGAAGCTAATACAGTCAACCTCATATTCTCCACCAGCCTCAGGTGCTCAAGACCGACAAGCATGATTTACCACCGTCCTCTTCCCATCTTGAGTCTTAGAGGTTTTTTACTACCCCAAAACCCAACCTGCCTCACCCCAAATAGACGTAAGCAGATGGAGGACAGTGAGTGTGTTACGGCCGCTTGCCTCGGTGGGACGGGATGTAACAAGCCTGCAGCAGTGCAGGTTCATGGCTGCTTTTTCTGGATCGTACTGGATTTCCTACAGTGGCCACTCCTTGGAATGCTGGTCCCAGCCAGCTTGTACTTTGCCTGTGGAGCCCCTTTTCCTGGACTCTTTCTCTCTCCTACATGCCAGAGGTCAGGAATCGGGGGGCCATGAAGAGAGGTGCCAGTCCCATGAGACATGGCTGCTGCTGCTTCGCTGAAGATGGAGTTGGGCGTTTCTGGTTCAAACAACAGCTTTAACAGAAAGATGAGACCTGCAGATACCCCCCCCCTCCAAATGTATTATGTCTAATCTAGGAAAGACTCACCCTAGCCAAGTTCAGGACAAATAGATGAATAACATGTTAAGTTGGTGTCTGACCGCCCGCTCAGTGATGGGAACAGTCACAAGGATAGGGGCCTGCAGCTGGAAACAGAAGAACACGGTAGGGCAGGGGTCGTGCAGAATGCTATTTGCACCTGCAGGTGGCACACCTTGAACTTGAGAGCTTTGCCATTCTGGTAGCTGCCATGTATGCTACACTTGCTTTCGGCCAGGTGCTTGACCAAGGGTCTCATGGCATCAGCTCTCTGGCTCTCTCCACCCTCCTCTCCCAAGTCCAGTCTAGAAATAAATGTACATTTCAGGCCACGCATGGAGGCACATGCTAGTAATCCCAGTACTTGGGAGGCTGAGACAGGAGGATCGCAGGTTCGAGGACAGACTCAGCAAGTAGTAACACTCATCAACCTAGTGAGACCCTGTTTCCAAATAAAAATAAAATAGGTTTGTGGATGTAGCTTGGAGGTAGAATGTCCCTGGGCTCAAACCCCAGTACAAAAAAAATGTACATCCCCACTCAACTGTCAGGAAAGGCAGGCCTAGCTCTGTCCCCCAAGAGTGAGGACAAGGCTGCTTGTAAAGACAGATTCTCTCCTGCAAGAGTGGGATGGATCAAGCCCTGCTTGCCCCACTCTAGGGTCATGGGCTGAGCTGAGTTGGCGCTCACAGATCATTCTAACGCTAGGACTGAGCAGGAAGTGTGTGGCAGCAGGACTTGGCCTTCAGTGAACTGACCATATGGGTACCCTCAAGGGATTGGAAACTTTTTGTGTGTGTGGTGCTGGGGATTGAACCTAAGGGCATTCTAGTTACACCCCCAGCCCTATTTTGTTTTTTATTTTGAAATAGGGTCTTGCTAAGTTGGTGAGAGCCTCACTAAGTTGTTGAGGCTGGCCTTGAACCTATAATTCTCCTGTCTCCACCTCCCAAGTACTAGGATTACAGGCATGCGCCATCATGCCCAGCAGAAGCTCCTCTCTTATCCTGTTGTCTCTAGCAGTAGGGGTAAAGACCATCAATGAACTGTAACCAACACACAGTGCATGTATGTTGATTATAGTTCAATTGGAGAGCTCAGTATCCAGCCAGCTTAAGAAGAAAGGGACTTATTACAGGGTAGGTACTAAATCATTTAGAGAACCATTGGGGAGGCTGATGGAATAGCCCAACTTGAGATTCAGGAATGGTCCCCAAGCCACCTCTAGAGCCTCGCCTCCTCAGGAATCAGGAATCTGGCTTCTGACTAGGGAGCTGGCACTGGTTGCTGGCTTTAGATCATGCTGCCCCGCTGTGGTCTCTATCCACAGAACAGACACCGAGAAGTCATTGACTGGGCTCCTCCCCCTTGACCTTTTTTAGCAGCAGAAATGACAGAAGTGCAACCTCTGCTGCAATTGTGCTTTCTCATGCCGGAGCACACTAAGGGAGGACCCAGAATCTTGTTTGGAATCCTAGCTGAAAAGGAGTCGGGAAATGCAACTGTTAGCTTTCCTGCTCCTGTAGTACAGCAGGGTGTTCTGGGATGAGGCTGGGTGTCCAGGCCATAGTGCTTAGTGAAGGCAAGTCCCATGGAGAGCAACCTGAGCACCAAGGACTTAGCCGGACGAGCCTGCAGAAGAAGCATCAGAGGCCGAACCAGGAATGGCTAGCCAGGCAAGGAGAAGGATGTACAATTCCAGAAGTAAAGTGACTTTCTCTGTGTTGCCCAACACTGGGAGGCATCTTTGTGAGAGCCCCTTGGGTTGGGAGCTACTCTCCACTGCCCATTCAGTCTGGTCAAGGAAAGCCAGGACAAGGCATGGGGTGAGCTGGAAGCAGCCAATGTGGGAGACCAAGGTTCAGCACTGGCCCTGCTTGCAGCTTGCTGAGATTGGGGTGAGCCTCTTCAACATTCTGAACCTTAGTTTCCTTGTCTATAAGATGAGTAGGTGGGATGCATTCACAGGCTTCTCTTTTGGAGGCAGGAGCCTCCTTTCAAGAGAAGTGTTGCTTGTATCTGTATAGAAGAAGCATCCAAACAGCTGCTGTGGTGGCAGTAGGGAGGGATCCAGACCTCTTGCTGCAGATATTTCAAAAGAACCCAGTTTGAAAATTCAGATGATCATTACACAACAGGATGTCCCAGCTTGAGGCTCACAGGGCTTCAGACCCCCAACAAAAGCAAGTGACATTCTGCCTGAACCCGTGCACATCATTGCAAACCTCAAGGCCTTTGGGAGCTCAGGGTGCCTGGATGGAGTGGGATGCTGGGTGGTTAGGAAACAAGGATCACTTGATGGGCCCCGCTGGTGCAAAAATGTTAGACGTGGTCCTCTGTTCTACTGTCTGTTTCAGGAATGAGAAAATCTTACATTCAATCCAGAGGAGACATTTTTGGAGATGAGATTGCACAGTTCTTAAAGCAGAAAGGGAAACAAACTCATCTTGGAAGATTGCCACAGAGAGGTGCCCACTCTGCCTGACCTTGGGGCAGTCAGCGTGGCCTCCATAAGAATTCAAGTGCACCTCCCCTCCCTGCCCTGCAGAGCAACACTGCACGGCGCAGGTATGCGTGCACATGTCCAAATACTGTGGTCCCCCAGGGCTGGGTTGCCACATCCCAAAAAGCACATCACTGGCAGGTACAAGAATGAGCACGTCATGGATCAGCTCAGAGACCCTTTCTGATTGAGCCAGAGAGACCACTTAGCAGAGGAAGAAAATATGACATTATGCCATCTGAGTCTTCCTGCACCCAAATGTTACAAAACTCTGAGCCAGGCTGTGGAATTGTGAGTTGATATTGCTACAGGTTGCCTTTATTGTCCAGAGAAGAAAAGAAGGTACCATTAAGATCATTTTGAGTTGGGATGTGCTAGATATTTGCCTGCTCTTGGCTATTAACTGCCACCGAAGGCATTCCATGTGCCTGTTCTAAGACCAAGTGAAACCAAATTTCTTCTACATGGAAGTGTTCAGGGAAAGCCACCAACGTGTGTGTGTGTGTGTCTGTGTGTCTGTGTGTCTGTGTGTTGCTGGGGATTGAACCCAGGGGTATTCTACCTTCAAGCTAAACCCCCAGTCCTATTTTATTTCTTATTTAGAAACAGGGCCTTGCTAAGTTACTGAGGCTGGCTACAAACCTGCAATCTCCCTATCTCAGCTTCCTAAGTCCTGGGATTACAGGCATGCACCACCACACCTGGCCAAGCTACCAACTTTTGTTAGAGCCATTAAAGAAACCTTGGAATGTGTTTTGCTGGGAGCGGGTCTACACATCAGAATCTGTAGGTGCTGCTTTCTCTGGTTTTGCCTGATGAAGATTATTGCCCACAGTCAGAAGACAGCCAGCCCTTGGCAGGGAAGGAAGGATGAGACTAACCAGTGAAGCCCAGCAAAAGACTGGAGTTCAGAGTTAACTGTGCAGGGCACAGAGGAGCGAGGAAGGCCAGAATACTCAGAAAGAGCTCAAAGGAGCCAGTCTTCAGGGATGAATAGAATTTAGAGAGGGGGAGGGAACTCAAGTTTCAAGGGACTAATTAATAATAGCTACCATTATATACATACAATGGGATGTCATTCAGCCTTTAAAAGAAATGCGGGTGCATGCTGTAATGCGGATGAACCTTGAAGATATTATGACAGTGAAATAAACCTGTAACAAAAAGGCAAATACATAATTCCACTTACATGAGGCAGATTTGTAGAGACAAAAATGTGGGGTGATGGTTGTCAGGAGCTGGAGGAAGTTAGTGTTTGGTAGATACAGAGCTGCAGTTTGAGAAGATTTTAACGTTCTGGAGATAGAGGGTGGTGATGGTTGCTTAACCATGTGAAAATATGCTTGATGCCACTAAACTACACACCTAAAAATGGCTAAAATGGTAAATTATGTGTTATGTACATTTTATAATTTTAAAAATAGTAGCTAACATTTATTGAGCACTTGCTGTATGTCAAGTACTTACCATATAGACCTCTTATAGAGTTCTCCCAATGGCCATGTAAAGTACACTGTTACTGTTTTCATTTTATAGCTGGGACACTTGACATGTCAGGTGATGATTAAATAAGTCTTCCGAAACCAGACAACTAGTGAATGGTCCACTGTGGATTGAACCCAGATCCATGTGAGCCCAAATCCCGTGCCTTAAAACACTAACCTGGGTGAAAAACAGGTTGAAAACCAGGAGCTGAAAGAGAGGCTCCCCTCCCTCTCTCCTGATACTCTACAGGCCGGGTTTTCTAACTGTCACCTCATCCTGCTGATATTTCTTTTCTTCCTACCTCCAGAAGGCCACTCCCCCCTCAGGCTCCTGGATTCAGCAGCGCCCCTGTCGTGGCTCTAATGAGTTTCCTCAGTGCACCATGTTTTTGGAAGTTGTAAGTTGGCTAGGGCTTGCATGTCACATCCTGAGTACATACCTGTCTTGTCCTGTCTTTTGCAGACCACAGTAATTGACTACGTGAAGCCCTCAGATCTCAAGAAGGACATGAATGAGACCTTCAAGGAGAAGTTTCCTCACATTAAGTTAACGCTCAGCAAAATCAGGAGGTAGGAGGGACTCATATCACCTTGAACTCCACCCCAGCCCCTCCCCCAGCGTGCATTAAGCTACGACTTGGATGATGGTTCTTCCTGTTTTTTGGGAAATTAAACATGGTCATGTTCAGCAAAAAAAGAGACTCTCCCACTGCTGGCTGATTGGCACCTAGATGTGCTAGAAGAGCCCAGAGCACCAGGACCGAAGGCCGAGCTCCTGACCTCCAGTTGACATAGAGTTGAGGGGACATTCCTTCAGTGAAAGAACCATTTCATGCTATCTGCATGCATCTCACCAGTTCAGTAAGATTTATGTTACGGAAAATTCAGAGAATGGGCAACATTCATGTCTCTGCTTTCTCGAATATAGGCAATGCAGAAGAGAAAAGAGCTGGTATCTTACGGTATGAGATAACTTCACCCACAGTCACCTGCCCAGAGGTGACAGCGAGGCCCTAACTTTAAACAATCACCAAAGCAGCCAAAACAGAGACAAGCCCATATTTGCTATACAGCTAATTGAATCAGCTTTGTGGTGACCCCAGATGCTGGCCAAATAGTTAAGATGACTGACCCTGCCGGGCCAGAGAGGAGCTAACTTGTGTTGTGGTGTCTGTATGCCATGACAACAAAATTGCAGTGAGTGTGTATGGTAACAGAAGTAGGCTGCATACCCACGTGATATCGGATTATGTGGCAACATTTACACCAGTGTGTATCTTAATACAGATTTGATTCTGGCATGTACCAAGCCAAAGAATCAAAAAAAATTTTTTTAAGAAAAAGTAAGCATTAGCCGGGCGTGGTGGTGCACACTTGTAATCCCAGTACTTGGGAGGCGGAGACCTGAGGATCCGGGTTCGCGGTCAGCCTCCGCAACTTCGTGAGACCCAGTTTCAAAATAAAGTATAAAAAATAGGTCTGGGGGTGTAGCTCGAAGGTAGAATGCCCCTGGGTTCAATGCCCAGTACCGCAAAAAAAAAAAAAAGAAAAAGAAAAAGTAAGCATTCACACTTGGTCCATTTGCTGGGCAGCTTTCCTAAGGACACTGGTTGACATGCTCTTAGCCGAACTCCTTTTCTTCCCTGGTTAATGAACATTACTGATATTTGCCAGAGCTTAGATCAAGTACCTGATTTATGTCTATAATTATCTCTCTGGAATGAGTGTACTTCTCCAGATGGTGTCTCTGGCTTTGGACAGCTCCACCCTTAGTTTCCAGGGGGACTCACAGACATCCACGTGAGTTCAGTGGGGTCCTTCTGCGTTCTGTGTCACGTTCCGTAGAGCCCTGGCAGGTCCCTCTTCTCACCTGGCCTGCTGCCTGTCCATCCTCATCCTGGAAGTGGTGCTTTTGATAGCACTAAGCTGCTGGGTCAGGGGCAAGGATAAAAGTAAAAACATGGTCTGTGCTGTCAAACCAACAGAGCAGGGTCCAGAGCCCCAGCCACGTAGTCCGCCCCTGTGTAATGTAACCTTCATAATCCTACGGCTTTATTCTCATCCCACATCACCCCCTGGGAATGAAAAGGACAGATGCTTTCCAGATGGAGTCATCGTCTTTTCTTGGGTCCCTGAAACCAACACGTTCTAACAAGACTCCTCCCTGCTTCCTGTCTTTCTCTAGTCTGAAACGAGAGATGCGGAAGCTTGCCCAGGAGGACTGTGGCTTTGAGGAGCCCACGGTGGCCATGGCCTTTGTCTACTTTGAGAAGCTCGCCCTCAAAGGAAAGCTAAACAAGCAGAACCGGAAGCTTTGTGCTGGAGCGTGTGTGCTGTTGGCGGCCAAGATCGGAAGTGACCTCAAAAAGCACGAAGTCAAGCATTTAATTGACGTAAGTGGCCTGGCCTTGTCCTTCCCACAGGGGATGTCAGCTGCCTCATGCTAGGCTGTCTTGCCACAGAGATAATCCACTTGGACAAGACCAAAGAGCCTCAGCATTTGGGTCTGGCCATAAAAATCCATTCTCAGACACCACAAGGGTTGAAAGCATTCTCATAGCCGTAGAAGCCCCTGGACTCGCAAGGGGTCTGGGGAGCAGTGTGTCCTGAGAGCATTCATGGGACGCGCCAGTTCAGCAGACCTTGGTCACCTCCTCTTTAGGAAAGGATGTGGCTTCAACGGGGTGGTATCTCCTTCTTTCTTTTAAAGGAGAGCCCCATCAAAGCAAGAAAACACCGATCTCCTAGGATGAATTTGAGGAATAGTAAAGCCAAAAGGTCAGGAGAAGATTGCCACTGAAAAGATAGTTTCTTGCAGTTCCCAAGGAGAGGGGTGTCCTAGCTGTAGATTGGGTGGCTTAAATAACAGAAAGTTATTTCTCATAGTTCTAGAGGCTGGAGAGCCCGAAGTCAAAGTAGGAGCCGCTTTGATTCCTGGTGAGGGTCCTCTTCCTTGCTTGAAGATGTCTTCTTACTGTATTCTTAATTGCAGAGAGAAAGAGAGCAAGCTCTCTGTCTCTTCTTTTAAGGACACGAATTCAATCATGAGGGCCCCACCCTTGTCTGATCCTAATTACTCCCAGAGGCTTCACCTAATACCATCACACTGGGGAGTAGAGTATCAGCATGAATTGGTGGGGAACACAAACATTTGGTCCACATAATGGGCATGCTATGGCCATCGGAGCCATGCCAGGAAGCACCAGGCTTGGTTGAGAAGCAGAGGGGAAGGAAAAGAGCTATAGGCAAGATCCTGTATTGTGATTTTCACAGAAAGGAATGAGTGAAATAGCAGGTTAGCAGGTATATATTGGCTAGTTTTGATATCTTCTGTGAGCTCTAGAGCATAGGTCTCTAGTTGTCAAGCAAGTAGGTAGGTCTTATTAGAGCAGGTGAACAGAGCGCATAGAGGAAGGAAGTGGTTTAGTAGTGTGTGCTCTGAACTGGTTGGTTTACAGTGTAAAAGTTCACTGTTGAGGAATTGGTCACCTTGAAAAGGCCAGTCCCTCCAGAATCAGTAAAACCCCATGATGTCAAAGTATCAGGATACAGAAAACAAGATGTGGTGAATCCAATGTTCCATATGCCTGTCTAGCTATCTTTAGTGACGAAGGAGAAAAAGCAAAAGGAAGTTCTTGCCATATTAAAGAAGAGTATTCATTAGATCCATGCTTTACTGATTTTGGTTTTTTTTTTTTTTTT
>PVJS01049575.1:0-14621 GCA_004027185.1 Glis glis | reverse complement strand
CTCTCTCTCTCTCTCTCTCTACTTAGTAAGGCCCTCCGCAACTTTGTGAGACCCGGTTTCAAAATAAAGTATAAAAAATAGGGCCGGGGGTGTAGCGCGGAGGTAGAATACCCCGGGTTCAATCCCCAGTACCGCAAAAAAAAAAAAAATACAAAATGTCATGCATATTCTTAAAAGCTGTTAATCTATTTTCCTAAGATATGACCACTGATAATTTTAATTGGGAGATATTTAGCATGGGGATATTTATAATATAGCATTATAATAAAAATAGAACCCCAAATTGTACTTAAACTGATGATAACTATTTATATATAAACATATGGCCTTAAAACAAACAAGCAAATAAAAACATATGGCCTTGAAAAATCATTGTTGGAGCAACATCATTGAATTATAGGCAGTTGTTTCTAATTCAAAAATTGCAACTAACTCTTGTTATGCGTGTATATAAACATATACATTTAAATATTTATACCTATCAACTATAATGAAGCTTTCAGAGAAAATCTGTGAAAAATGTGGAAGTACTGCAGAAAGACTTTAGAATGAAATTTGAAAAAGATATGGGGTTATGATAGAAGAAAATATGGGGGAATTTAAGAGGAGAAGAGAGAGATATATAGAAAAAATGGAATGTTAAAAAGATTATTCTCTTTCAAGGCATTTATTTTAATAGTCAAGGAATTTTATGATATAGAATCTTTCTGTTGAGTTTCTGTTTTTTATGCTTTACCTTGGTTATCAGTCAACAGTCCAATTTTAATTGGCAGATAAAAATTATACATATTTATACCATGTGATATTTTAATACATGTATGCATGGTATAGTGTTCAGAGTAAGCATATCTATTTCTTCAAACATTTATTTCTTTGTGGTGAAAATATTCAAATTCTTTCTTGGATCTTTTTTTTTTTTTTTTTTTGCGGTACCGGGGATTGAATGCAGGGGTTTTCTACCTCTGCCCTACGCCCCCCAGCCCTATTTTTATACTTTATTTTTAAACCGGGTCTCACGAAGTTGCGGAGGGCCTCACTAAGTAGAGAGGGGGGGGAGAGAGAGAGAGAGAGAGAGAGGGAGAGAGAGCTGAGGCTGGCTGCGAACCCGAATCCTCCGGTCTCCGCCTCCCAAAGTACTGGGATTACAAGCGTGCTCCACCACGCCTGGCTCTTGGATCATTTTTGAAATGTACAGTACATTATTGTTACCTCTAGTTACTCTCTTGTGCACTGGAACACAGGAATTTGTTTCTCCTGACTATAACTTAGAACCCACTGATCATAATTACTAGTTTTCCGGGTAGGCTAAGAGGTTCTCTATATTATATGTGACTTTAAGGGGACACAAATAACCCATTTTCTTTTTCTTTTTCTTTTTCTTTTTCTTTTTCTTTTTCTTTTTCTTTTTCTTTTTCTTTTTGCAGTACTGGAGATTGAACCCAGGGGCATTCTACCTCCAAGCTACACCCCCAGCCCGATTTTTTATTCTTTGTTTTGAAACAGGGTCTCACTAAGTTGCGGAGGGCCTCACTAAGTAGCTGAGGCTGGCCGCGAACACAGATCCTCCTGTTTCAGCCTCCCAAGTACTGGGGTTACAAGCGTGCGCCACCACGCCTGGGATGAAATAACCATTTTCAAAGAGCCTTTGCCTCTTCCTCACTGGGATGATTTCTTCTTTACACTCGAGCGCCTTCTCTTTCTTATTGGCATCTCCCATCTTCAAGAGATAGGAGGAGCACGAGTCTCTTTCTACATCCCCCAGTCAAGCCAGAGTTAGTGTTGATTAATATGGTATTTCAATTCTGTCTTGTTTCCCCCATTTCTACTACATTATAGTATTTCCTGCATTTCAGACCAATTTATCTGATTTTACTAACATTTTAGGAACATTTTGTGACATTTAAAGTTCTTAATACTTAGGCCAGGGTTAATTTGGTTTACCTGGAACGGACTCGGTTGTCTTTCTAAATCAGTAAACTCTTTTTCATCCAGATAATAACGCTGAGAGAGGTCCTGCTTTAAGAGTAGAACGATGGGTTCTATCAATTTGGGCTTGGAAGTTCTGAGGCAGTAAGAACCCAGTGGCCCTGATACTCGGCTCTTGGTTTGAATTTCTTAGTAAAATTTGTCATCTGGATCGAATTCTTTAGGTGGAAGGAGTATTAGAAATGCAGAAGTGGTTGGCCCTCTTCACATGGTTATGAAATAAATGAGGTTGCATCCTCCGTGGCCTCTGGAGTCCACAGAGATCCGCTTACATCCACGAGGACACCCTGTGAGGTTGGCATATGACCCCCACTTTAATGATGAGGACGATGAAACTCAGAGAGATCAAACACCTGGTAAGTGCAGAAACTGAACCAGAGCCTGGGTTCCCTGATTCCACCGCACAGTCAGATGCTAAACGATTGGGAATCAACACACTGCACTCGTCCCATTGGGTTGAGACTACTGACCACAACCTCAATTTGCCTTCTTTTCCACGAGGCATTTACATCCCCCCCACCCTCCTTTCTTGAGAATGTAAATTAATTTTGGCTAATTTTGCTGAATCTGCCGCTGGAGTAAAACAATATCACAGGCAGGCATGAAATTTCCTTCATTTTAATGGGGAGTTAATTTAAAGACTTAATTATCAGAAATGCGGTCCCTTTGCAGTGATGGTAACCTATGCGGAGCTGCAGGACACGATTCGATGGTCTGATTTCATCCCGCGCTGGTGCGAGTGTAGAGAGTGCAAGTGTATGTGCGAGGGAGCTCAGGGCGGGAGCTCAGGCAGCAGCTGCTGGTCTCTGCGTGTGGGGGACTGGTGCTCGAATGCTTTTATGAATTAGGCCTTGACCCCAAGTCCTTGTCCTAGAAACTGTGAGAATATACTCCTTTAGACATGAGGACGTATCTAAGTTGTTTGCTGGCACACTTTCTCAAAGTCGATCACATCAAATGGGGGCACATTCCTGAAAGACCTTGAGTTTAGTTTTTGATGTTTTCTCACAATAAGGATTTGCCAACAGTTGTGCTATATAATACTTGAGAGTTGGGGTTCCGGAGTCAGCCTGCCTGGTTTCCAGTCCTGGCTCCTCATCTGAGTGCTATGGGACTTTATACACAACTCACATAATCTCTCTGTGACTCAGTCTCCTCATCTATATAAGAAGAAATACCTTACGAGCTGGGTGTGGTGGCACACACCTATAATCCTAGTACGTGGGAGGCTGAGACAGGAGGATCGCATGTTCGAGGACAGCTTCAGCAACATATAGTGAGACTCCCAGAAATGTAACAAGACCCTGTTTTGAAAAGAAAAACTAAAAAGGGCTAGGTGTCTAGTTTGGAGGTAGAATACCTCTGGGTTCAATCCTCAGTATAAACAAAAACAAAAAGTATCTTATAGAGTTGGGCATTGAGAACATAGCCTTTAATCTCCAGAAACAGGGAACAATGACTATTATTATTTGTGATATGTGGTAAAAGTGGTATTTATAAAATGTAGCATTTAAAATATACTGCAACTTTTCATTGAGGTAAATGACACATAACATGAAATCTACCTTCTTAAATTTTTAAGTGGGTGGTACATTATTCTTAACTATATGCATGTTGTACAGCAGATCTCTAGAACTTTCTTATCCTTCCTGCTCAAATTCTACTCTCATAAAGAACAGCTCATCATTTCTCCCATTTACCAGTCTCTAGTCACCACTATTCTACTTTCTTTTTCTTGAAATCTGACAATTTTAGATATCTCATGTAAATGGAATTACACAATATTGATCTTTCAGCGACTGGCTATTTTCACTTAGCATATTATTCGCAACTTTTATCCCTTTTGCAGTATGCATCAACATTTCCTTCTTTTTATGTCTGAGTAGTATTCCACTCTATGGGCATACCACATTTCTTCATACAGTCATTCACTTGTGGACATTAAGGTTGCTTCCATATCTTGGCCATTTTGAATAGTACAACAATTAATGTGGGAATACAAATACCCCTTTGAGATTCTATTTCAAGTTTTTATGTACTTGATGTGACATTTCTCAAATTTTTGATGTACTAAGTAAGAAGCTCAAGATATGAAAATATTCCTGCCTTCTCTTTAGGGAATTAGTTTTTTAAACTTACCTCTGGATTTCTATCTTATTTAAAATCAAATAATATTCAGTCAGGCAGGGTGGTACAGGCCTGTAATCCTAGTACTTGGGAGGCTGAGACAGGAGGATTGCAGGTTTTTGGCCAGTCTCAGTAATTTAGTGAGACCCTCAGCAATTTAGTGACCCCTGTTTCAAAATAAAAAATAAAAAAGGGTTGGGAGTATAGCTCAGAGGTAGAATGCCCCTGGCTTTAATTGCTAATACCAAAAAAATCAAACAATATTTATAAAAATGATTTCAAGATAAAATAATGCTAATTATTGAGTTGGTTCTAAGATCACTTTAGGTCTCCCTGTCCCCAATCTACCAATGCATATTCATGGAGTCACTGGTTTCCAAAGTAAAAATTCATCCTAAGGAGCGGTGCAGACACCCTGCTATGATGATACCAGAGACCATTTCAGACCACAGAGGTTCTCTCCTTCCTTTAAACACCAACTGAACTAGAATCACACCATCGCTCTTCCGGCACCTACACGTTTCAGTGTATCTTCAGGCTTATGCGTGGACACCTTGTATCTTTCCACACATCTCAAGCTCTGGAAGGCACCTGATGCTCCCTACGGCTCTGACTCACCTGTCCACAAGCATCGTCTCTACCTCACCCATATTACCCCAGGGGCAAAGCTCAGGTGCCCTTACTACTTCCTTAAGATAGCCATCCACAGCAAGCATTTCATGAGTTTCAGAAAAAGCCATGCATTGGTGTGTGTGTGTGTGTGTGTGTGTGTGTGTGTGTGTGTGTGTGTTACTAGGGATTGAACCCAGGGGCATTCTACCTCTGAGCTACACCTCCAGCCCCATTTTATTTTATATTCTATTTTGAAACAGGGTCTCACTAAGTTGCTGAGGGTCTCACTAAGTTGCTGAATCTGGCCAGAAACCTGCAATCCTCCTGTCTCAGCCTCCCAAGTACAGGGATTACAGGCATGTACCACCACACCTGGCTCCATATATTGTTTTAAGGAAGACTGTGGTTACTGAAGTATTACTGTGGTGATTGGTGAAGAGCCAATTTAGCACACTAGGTTAGACAGCCACTTGGTGGAGATGTTGCAGAAGAGATTCGAGCACTGAATGGGATAAAATGGGCTTTGCTATCCCTTCCTGCTGGAGATCATAGAACTCTTGTCGGACCTGATGATGAAAGGGAATTTATAAAGAAGAGACGATGTAGCAGTTGTTGAAAGATACAGTACCTCCTTAACATTCCCATAATGATGGGGACTGGCATTTCATGTATGGGGGCCAGTTTTAGACGTCTTGCGTTGTGTGGGGGACCCTCACAAGGAACAACTGTGTCCCATCCCATTCAACCTTTGATGTCCTCTTGGGCTACTATCTAGGTTAAAAATGAAACAAAACAAAAATTCAGCAGATGTGGTGGCATGTGTCTGTAATCCCAGTACTTGGGAGGCTGAGACAAGAGGATCACAGGTACTAGACCAGTCTCAGCAACTTAGTGAGGCCCTCAGCAACTTAGTGAGACCTTGTTTCAAAATAAAAAATGAAATAGGGCTGGGAGTATAGCTCAGAGGTAAACTGCTCCATTCAATCCCCAGTACCACAGAAAAACAAACAAACACACAAAAAAAACCCAAACAAGCAAACAAAAAATCAACTCTTGATAGCTATCTGAACTTAAACCTTTAGCTACATTTAATGTATATACACAGTACTTTTCATGGAGTTAGTATAGATCCATTTTTCCAGGGATGTGATGACTAGGTAATTCACAGGGACATTGCTTGAAGGGTGGAGATCCATAATAGTTAGTTATCAATTACTCATTGTTTCTCATTAATATTAGGACATTACATTTATTTTTCAGCAAGTATGTATATACTTCAGTTATAGCCCCGATGAATTTCATACCTGGTTCTGTTTGCGACTTTTCTAAAGTTGTGCCTCTGTGCATACATTCCTTTCTCCTTAACGGGGCTTCTGTTCATCTTCCCCAGTTATCTGGGAAGCAAATATTATTTAGTATTTGTGTTATAAAAATTCTAAATACTGGAATTTCCAACAAACTTATAATTAGAAGTTCCACAACAAAACCGTGAAGCTCTCTGGATTTCTACACTGTCTCAATCCCAGTAGATATGAATCTAATTCACTAGCTTGTACGTTAAAGAAATATTCCTATCCTACAGAGATTTTTTTTTTTTTTGCTTTTTAACACTTTTATTTGTGCATTGTAATGATGCATCATAGTGAGGTTGTAAATGGTACAAACATACATGCACACATCACTTGATGTGTTTCTCTCCGGATCCTACCTTGCTCCCCACCTTCCCCATATGTTATTAGTGAGATTGGTAATGATATTTTCATATATGGACAGAGCATTATTTGAAATATTTACCCAATTTGTAGAAGCTGGGAAGTCTGAAATCTACAGGATAGGCTGGTGGGCTAGGAATTCCATCAGGAGTTGATGTGTTTAGGGGCAGAATTCCTTCCTCTTTGGGGACCTCACTCTTGATTTTAGGGGTGTCAATGGATGGAAAGAGGTCCCTCCACATATGGAGAGTAATATGCTTCACTCAGTCTACTGATTTAAATTAAATGTCCATTGTGTCTCTCTCTCTCTCTCTCTCTCTCTCTCTCTCTCTACTTAGTGAGGCCTCTGCAACTTTGTGAGACCCAGTTTCAAAATAAAGTATAAAAAATAGGGCCGGGGGTGTAGCGCGGAGGTAGAACGCCCCTGGGTTCCATCCCTGGTACCGGAAAATAAAAATGTCCATCGTATGTGGTAAGTACCTTCACAGCAACCTCTAGAGTGACGTTTAACTAATACTAGGCACTGTAGCATACCCAAGTTGACAAATATGATTAACCATCACAGTAAGCTAAATAATGATTAACCAAAATGAGTCATAAAGAAAAACTTAAGACGTTGATGTCATCTTTGAAACCTAAGCTACAGCATTGCCTAAGTGGCCTCTTTCCTCTCTATCCCTCCTTAATGATGGAAAATGCCTGTTTTAGGGAAATTCTTGGCCATTCTCCATGTCATAAATTAATAGGTTATATTAATAAGGTGGCCAATGAAAGGTTTAAGACTCCAAGTGTCTTAAAATGAAACAGAGGATTTTTTCTGCCTTTCCCTTCTTCCCGTCCTCCACCTTAGTAGGAGTGCACTAACGGTCAAACTCTGCAGATACAAGGTGGACATCTCTTCTTTCTCTTTGGCGAAAAGGCCTGCTGGCATTGTTGGCAAGACTGACTGTGATGCTATCTAGTTACACACTTCCCTTTCTCATCTGAAAAAAGAATAGACCACTCTGTTCTAGAATAGTGTTTCTCTCGGGCAAGGTTTTAGTCCTCAGAGGAGATTGAGCAATGTCCAGAGACACATGTTGGTTGTCACGAATGACCTCTACCCTCTATCTAGTGGTAGAGGTTAGAGATACTTCTAAACATCCTACAATGCACGAGACACCCCAACAACAAAGAGTGATCCAGCTCAAAATATCAATAGTGCCTAGGTTGAGAAACCTTCCTGTATTAGTCAGTTTCCCATTGCTGTGACGAATGCCTGAGATAAATCAACATATAAAGATAAAAAGGTTATGTTGGCTCACGGTTTCTGAGGTTCCAGTTGCTTTGGGGCCTGTGGCAAGGCATACATCATGGCGGAAGCATATGATGGAGAAGGCTGCTCACATCATGGTGGCTAGGAAGCAAAGAGAGAGAGGGGAAGGGGCCAGGGTCCCACAATCCCTTCCAGGACACACCCAATGACCTAACTTCCTCCTACGGGGCCCCACCTCCTAACGTTCCACCACCTTCCAATAACACCACAGGCTGTAACCAAGCCTTTAACACAGGGGCCTTCAGACGACATCTGAGATCCAAACCATAACTCCTGCTCTAGAACAATCAAAACAGCAAGGAGCTAGAGATCGTCATGCCCATGGAACAAAATATAAAATGAAGACTATTGTATGACTTCATTCTCTCCCTTTGTGGTAACATATGACATCATTTTCTGGGACTAGAACAGCTCAGGCCTTCTGGGATTGAATGATCTTCTCTGTCTCCAGTGTATTATAACATACCAAGAGGCCAAAAGTCTTAGCCAAAAATATCTTGGCAACTCCCCAGACAGAAACATTTTAGTCACTATAGTGACCCATGGATGTGTTCATCTGGATTATTATTTTATTAAACTTATCACTTAATTATCAACATTATAAATTTAACCTGCTTCTTATGAACCCTGTTGGACACTCTGTTTGCTGAGAAACTTGGACAATCTAGTTGGCCATCTTTCCTTAGTTCATCCAATTAATTCTGGAGATTTCAAAAGAAATTGAGTTTTACTTCCAGTTCCATGAGTGGCTAGACTTGACATGTCGAGGCAAGCCTCTTTGTGTTTCTGGATCTGAGCGTCTTTCTTGATGCAATAAAGGGGTTGGGTTAACTGACTGTCACAGTTGCTACAGTCTAGGAAACTCTGAATACTGAGCTTAGAAGAGGTTTAGTTTGGTGAGACCTTGTTTCAAAATAAAAGATGAAATAGGGGTGAGAGTGTAGCTCAGAAGACCACAATACAAGAAGTGCCTTCCCTTCAATGGGGATGCCTTCCCTGCACTAGCTACAGAAGGGCATGAGGGACTCAGGAGCCCAGATGAGGGCAGAGAGCTGGGGAAAAGAAGGAAAGGATGTCTGAATCCCAGAGTGAAGATATTTTTACATTTCTTGTCCTATAGTTCATGTAGCTGAATGCTTCTTTGACTTTCCAGGAGAAACGATAATTATGCTAGAAAGGGTCAGTTACCTAAGGTGTAAATCAAGGGGGAAAACCCCTTTCTCTACAGCCGCCGTTGGTGCACATGGTCTATGATTCATACACCATAGCTCAATCTGTGTTGCACCAAGCTCTTCATTCTTCGTGGTGCAGCCCCTCCGGCCTGCCCTCTGCTTTACTTTGGTACTGTTTTTTTTTTTATGATACTGGGGGTTGAACTCAGGAACACTGTACATCCAAGCTACACCCCCCAGCCCTTTTTTATTTATTATTATTATTTTTTTTTTTGCGGTACCGGGGATTGAATGCAGGGGCGTTCTACCTCCGCGCTACATCCCCGGCCCTTTTTTTTTATACTTTATTTTGAAACCGGGTCTCACGAAGTTGTGGAGGGCCTCACCAAGTAGAGAGAGAGAGAGAGAGAGACAGAGGCAGAGACAGAGACAGAGACAGAGACAGGGAGAGAGAGAGAGAGAGCTGAGGCTGGCCACGAACCCGGATCCTCCGGTCTCCGCCTCCCAAAGTACTGGGATTACAAGCATGCGCCACCACGCCCGGCTTTTTATTTATTATTTTGAAGCAGGGTCTTGCTAAGTTGCTGAGACTGGTCTCAAACCTGCCATCCTCCTATGTCAGCTTCCCAAGTACTGGGATGACAGATGTGCATCACCATACCCTGCTCACTTTGGTGGCTCCTTTCTTAGAGTGGGCCTTCCTGATTCTTCAAGGTCAAATTAGCCACTCCCTCAATCAAGAGGTCCCATTCCATCCTCCATGTAATCCCCTGTCATAATTTTTGCCATGCCATGTGATGAGTCTCTATCATTTGTCTCTACTAGTATGCCAGATGGGATCTTGGAATGTGCTTAACTGACTTCTATTCTCCTAGAACTGCCTGCACTTCTAGGGCCCAGCATACTCCTGCTTAGTAAATTTTGGGTGAGTTAAAGGATGCATGAATCATCCGTAGACCCAGGGCATTCTAGAGACTCACAATACCTCGTCTAACCAGTGTCTCAATGAGTATAGTAGCCTGAGGGTGGGCAGTTCAGTAGGATGGTGCTAGGATTACCACATCTTTGTCCCCTGTAAGCATATCATTATCTCTTTGCAAACCAATGAATGGGGCCGCTGTCATTCACCAAGGACATGTGCGTGGCTTGGATCCATTTCTAAGGCAGCTCACTCGCGTGCTCCTCAGTCAACTCCTTTGTACTTGGGCCTCTTCCTGGGGTGCCTTCAACATCCTGGTTCACGGCAGCTGACTTCCCACCCAGTAAGCAGTCTGAGGAGGATGCCTTTATAACCTGTCCTTGGAAGCCACACACTTGCCATTCTACTGGGTAAACAGGCAGCCATGATTCACTGTGGGAGAGTACCACCTTAAGGAGAGAATCTAAAAGATCAACGGTCATATTTTGGAGGCCTAATATCACACCAGGCTTGGTAAACCCTCCCTTTATTCTTTGTTGTTGTTGTTTTGTGATACTAGAGATTGAACCTGGGGACATTCTACCTCTGAGCTACACTCCCAGCCTATTTCATTTTTATTTTGAAACAAGGTTTTGCTATTTTGCTGAGGCTGGCATTGAACCTGCAATCCTCCTGTCTCAGCCTCCCAGTTACTAGGATTACAGGCATGCACCACCATGCCTAGCTCCCTTTATTTTTTGAAAGAGGAATCAGAGTCTTTTCCACTGAGTCACAACCCAGAGGGATGTTTGCTGAAGAGGAGGTTGAATCCCTGGGAAACTACCCGAAGCTACACAGGAGTAAAGCAAAGAGTCTTTGACTTGTCTTCGACCTTTCTCCTATGGTCCCCGATGTCCTTTGGCAATGTAACTAAATTTCCACAATATCTCTCTTCAGTGGGTGTTATTTTCCTTATTACAAATGATAAGTTAGGGTCACAACACAGTCAGGGGAATTACCCGAGGGTGCCCATAAGTCACTGTCAGCAGAAGGATTACAACTCTAGGTACCTGAATTCCAAGCTTATGTCGAAATTGGACCACCTCTGGTGCATCATGAGTTGTGGTGTGTGCTGACTTCTTGGAATTTCCTTTTAACTCTACTTCACCCCTGCTGAATTTGTCCCCTTACCCCTCCACCACACACACACACACACACACACACACACACACACACACATACGCGTACACGCATGTACACACAGGTACCTCTCACCCCTTGCCCCCTGTCTTCCGAAAACCCAGCCTGCCCCTTCATGACAGCCTCTCGCTCATGCCAATAGGGGGCCCCCCGGGGATGCTCTTAGAATCAGAGCCGCGGCGCCCACCTTCGGCATGGGAAAGCGATCATTTTCATATCGTATCTGCTCGCCACTTGTAAATCAGTCACTGTAAGGATGCTTCCCATTCTCGTTTCCCTTCAGGCAGCTCGTATTCCTCAACGGAAAAAGAAAAGATTTGCTTTATAGCTAACTGCAGGACTGAAATGACATATAAAATAGCAACAGCAGGGAACAAATGTGTCCCTAAAGTGGCAATATGGTGCCTTTTTGTGTGTTTTAAGGCTTTGCCGTGAGAGGCAATTTTTCTTTCCTGGCTTCTATTTGAATAGTTGTTGAAAATTTAGAAAACAATATTAGGTGTGCTCAGTAATGGGGCCTGACCTGAGTTGTTCTGCACTATCAGTGGGACGGATATATGGATATATATATATATTTTTTTTTTTTTAACACATTCCAGTGTTACTCTGGCCAGCTACTATGATATTTTCAGGGCAAAGCTATCGAGCTAATAACAAAGATTGTTCCATTATTAGGTGTGGGTGTTTTTTTGTTTATTATATAATACTTCTCCCACCACCATCATTGGTGTTTTATATCATTGATTGAAAAACCATAGAATCAAACCTATCTTATTCCCTCTTTCATCTTCCCTGGGCCTTGCTTCCAATGTAAGAAATAGCCATTCCGACTGTCAAGCCTATTTTCTTTCATTTTTGTCAAATAGGACAATTCAAACATTTCTTTTGAAACAAAGAACCCCAAAGCCATAGTAATGTCTCTATTTCTCCAAACTCCCTACAGTAGCAATAAATCCAAGGGGCTGACAGCACAGGGAAAGTTCTACAGTGAGAGAAAAAGCAAATCGGATCCGCAGTGCTGTTCATTAGCCCCCAATATTAGAGAACGAGGCTGCTGAAGAGCGGAGGTTATTTCCTGGAGAGAGGACCCCTGTGTGACCCGCTTCCTCTCCACACTGCCCTACGCGTCCCCTTCACAGGCTCCACTTGCCAGCACCGTTTCAGGCAGGTGGAGGACTGTGTGCTATTTTTCTTTCTTTCTGTGAGCCTTCTTCTCACCTGATTTCATGCTGCCAAACCAGGGTCTTTTCTCCCCATTAACCATCATCACGGACAACATGATGGGATGACTTAATTCCTGAAGGGCACTGGTGTGCAGGAGGCATTGGAGGAAGAGGGACAGCCACACAGCTGAATGTGCCCTGGCGCCATACATGATGTACGGGAATTTCCCACAATGCCCAGCAGCAGGGCTCAGTGATGAGGGTAACCACCTTGAATCACGTTCTTTTTCGCCATGGACAACGGGGCAACCTTGACTCCTCTGCTTAGTCTTCTAATCTGGGAAGGCGATCAGTTAGCTCCCTTCCTGTTTTATTTAATTGGTGCTTTGTAATTATACATCATAGTGCGGTTCAGAGGGATCAGAACATACATGCACGCAGCACTGGGTTTGTGTTTTGACTCCAGAACTTCAGGCCCATGGGCAGCATTTCCAGATGATGGGCCGGCAGAGCGGAGCCTCTTGGGATGGGTGGTAGTGCCCATGGACCATGACAGTGAGATCAGAGAGGAGGCCAAAGGAACGCACAGCTGGCCCGGGTTGTGGCTTCAGGGGACTATTAATCATGCGCTTTCCTCTTACACATTTGCAACTGTATAGGAAATAGATGCAGGAGCAAGGGCTCGAAAGGTCACCCTGATTATTATTTTTATTTATTTATTTATTTATTTATTTATTTATTGTAGTACTGGGGCATGAACCCAGAGGCATTCTACCTCCGAGCTACAACCCCAGCCCGATTTTATTACTTATTTGGAAACAGAGTCTCACTAGGTTGAGAGTCTCACTGCTTGCTGAGGCTGTCCTCGAACCTGCGATCCTTCTGTCTCAGCCTCCCAAGTACTGGGATTACAGGCGTGCGCCACCACGCCCGGCGAAAGGTCACCCTGATTATTGGTGACAGGCTTTCCTGTCCCTTCCCACTCCTTCCCTCCTAATGGAGCCCCTCCCTGCCCCAGTTAACATGTTAGACTTAGCATGTAATACATGTCCTAAACCCTTGACAGAGATTAAAAACTCAGTTGATCTTTCTTCTTATTATTTTTTTTTTGTGTGTGTGTGGTACTGGGGATTGAACTCAGGAGCATTTTACTTCTGAGATACACCCCCAGGCTTATTTTATTTTTTTTTATTTTAAAACAGAGTCTCCTAAGTTGCTGAGGCTAGCCTCAAACCTACGATCCTCCTGTCTCAGCCTCCCAAGTACTAGGATTACAGGCATGCGCCACCACACCCAGCTAAAACTCAGCGGATTCTTAACACTAACCTTTTGAGGTTAGATATGATTGTGAACCACATTTTATAGGTGAGAACATTGAGGCACAGATAGGCTGAGTAAGGTGCCCCAGGTCACACAGCAAATGGAGCAGAATCAGCATTCACAGCTAGTTGCCTGTCCCAGAGGCCACACATGGTCCCTGCGCAGCCTCAAGCAGGCAAGGCAGCTGGTGTGTATTGTTGGGGGGGGGGCTTCCCCTGTGGAGCTGGCCAGGGCAGCTGAGCAGAGACAGGGGTGAGGGTCTGAATGGGGGCTTTTGCGAGTATCTTGCTGGCCCTGCTCAGAATCTCAGCAGCAAGGCAGGCGGCTCCTTGGAATGATACATGAGCCATGGCAGTGTTCCTGCAAGAAGACAGATGTTTTTATTTTATAGACCAAGAGGAAACATAGGGAAAGAGGGAGAAAATGGTTCACCCTCCTGGGACAGCTCACTTTTTCTTTTCAGAGTGGTAAGAAAATCCAGGGCCCCAACCCTCAATCCAGGCCAAGAGAGAAGGCCTGATTGCCTTTTGGGAAGGTCCAGCCCCAGCATAGGGGTGAGCATGACAAGGTATATAATTCACCCCTTGGGCAAAAATTCCCAAAAAGTTCAAGATGATGACCATAGAGCATTAAGCTGGGCATAGAGCTCTTCCAAGTGTCATGGGGAAACAGCTAATTTTGAGGGGTCCTTGGCTCCCATGATGAATAAGAATTTCAACACGTGCCATCAGAAAAAGGCAAAGGTTTTAATTAACTTAAAAAGGGGATACAGGTTGGGGGTTAACTAAGAAAGGTGGGGATACAGGTTGGGGGTCATCTAAAAGGGAGAGGAGTCTCCCTGCACGCATCCATCCATCCAGGTGAGCAAGAGAGCGGCTGCGTGCTTTCGCGGTTCTTTATAGGAGGGTCACACAGTGGAGGGCAGGACTTCCTCTTAGTCCTGTTTCCCTGGCAACAGATAGGCAGTGGGGGTCTGGCCTTTTGTCCTCCTCACCCACCCTATTTACATTAAGCATCTCAGGTGTGGAGAGGAGCCATTGTGATTAAGGGTATGGATTCACTAAGGCTTCTGCCTGACTGAACGCACCCTATAGGGTGGAGTTAGATTATGAATTT
>PVJS01049574.1:0-14638 GCA_004027185.1 Glis glis | reverse complement strand
CCACCACGCCCGGCTGCCCTTTACTTCCTGAGACTGTCTGAGCTCACTCAGCAAGATGTTCTCCAGTTGCATCCATTCTCCTGCCAATGACGTAATTTTGCTCTTTTATTATGTCTGAGTAAAACTCCATTGTGTGCATATGCCACATTTTCTTTCTCCGTTCATCTGTTGACAGACACCTAGTCTTGCTCTATATGGCTCCATCTTTCTCTGTGTACTGGGTGCCTGACACTTTATCTACAATTCTATTTTTCATGGGACGGTTTCTCTTTTCCTTGTGGAACTACAAACACTCCTTGTTTTGTGCTGTCTTACGTTGCTCCGTCTTATGCACCCATTCTCCCTCTGCCAGGATCTCTCTTAATTCAGACTTTTCCAAACCTTCTTGTCCTTCAGGGCCTTTTACAAACCTTTCTTCTCTAGGGAGCTTCTCGTATATGCAAGTTTCTTTCTCCTTTACCTTCAGGTTATTCTCCCTGTTTCACAACTGATTGCACCAATAAAGAATATTATTTCAAGAATTGCATTTTAGTTGGGTGCAGTGGCGCATGCCTGAAATCCCAGTACTTGGGAAGCTGAGACAGGAGAATCATAGGTTCGAGGACAGCCTCAGCAACTTAGCACGACTCTCAGCAACTTAACGAGACCCTGCTTCCAAATAAAAAAATAAAATAGGGCTGGGGGTGTAGCTTGGAGAATACTCTTGGGTTCAATCCCCAGCACCTCCCCCAAATTGCATTTTAAACACATATTTTAAAAAACCTCATCGAAACATTGAGTTAGAAAAATGAAATTTCAGAAATGAAGTTGGACTGGAAGTTTGGGTACATCATCACTTAAAATATCTCATAAGCCTCAGCTTACTCACAGATAGAAACAGGGCTCTTTATTTGCTCTCAAATGCTGAGCTGAGAATACACACTGACCGTCCTTCCGTTACTTCCCGCTTACTTCTATTTTATACATCTCAGCAGAATTCCAAAAGTCACACATGAGAAGAAACCTCCAGAGCGGAGTTTTATTTTAGCAAAGCCTCACGAAGGCCTTCCTGGTTCCAAATCAATACAGTAGTGAAAGGCCAGCAGGAAGCGTATTAGTGGTATATTTAGAAGCCTTATGTGAGGTTGGATAATGAGATCCTGAACTTACACCTGCCCCCTTCGTTTCATTAGGAAAGCAACACCTCAGCTCGGCTTGTAATTAGATGTAATTGTTTCCTTACAGAAATAATCAGAGTAATTTAACCAGTGATCTGTTTTTGTTTTTGATAACTCCAACTGCTGCTCTTAACGTGGCGAGGTCTGGCGAGAGGCAAGACTAGAAAGTGGCTGCTGTTAGCTTCTTGAATCTCTTGAGCTTCCACGGACCGCATCCTTTTCTGCTTATTTAGTTCCATAACCACACCTGCAGTGCAATTATTGGCAATGTAAACATGAAGAGGTTGGAAGGTGTTCTTTTTTTTTTCTGCCGAAGAAAACCACTCTGTCTTGCGTATAGCCTAGTAACCGTTTATGAGAGATGGGGGGAAGCGTAGCAGAATCCATCCAGTCATTCTTGGGAGGGTGAGCCCTACCTGCATTCGTAGTAAAAGATGCCGGTAATGAAGACGTGACAGAACTTTCTGGGAAGGGACTGCCTACAAAACTATGATGCCAAACACATATATAGTAGCTAAAGCACAGATACTGCAGGATACAGGAGCAAATGGCGGCAGACTTGGGGCTAAGAGAGCTTGGTTCCAGTCTGAGCTCTCTCCTTACCAGTTGTGTGACCATAAATGCATCCCTTAAGCTCTCTGAGCCTCAGATTTCTCAGGGTTCAAAAGAAATACATAATTCTTAATGAAACTGAATAATTTGCTCACTGTGCACTGAAATCTACAAATCTAAGTTATCATCATCAATCAGTGAACTTCTCAACACAGGGCCCAACTTTAGTGGACTTAGGCCTGGGAAGACAGGATAGAGGAGAATTTTCTCTTGTGGTGACCCAGTTTATATCATGTGATTTAGGAATATTTGTCCAATCCTGCTCTCTGAAAGCTCCAAAGGGACATTCTAAAGCCTTATAAAATTGATCTTATAAGATCTATTAATCAACTGAGATATCCCGAAGAATACACACAAGAAGGGGACAATAAGCTCATGTTTATTGATAAGAATTCTAGGATAGGTGCTTTACATATTTCATATAATCCTCGTGACTACCCAGATCGCTATGTTTAAGATCCCCTTTTAATCTCTTTGTGGATCAGAGAGATAATTCATCTTGCCCAAAGCCACACAGCTCAAAGGGGGCATAGAAACAAATTTACCCAAGTCTGTGTGACTTTGAAATTTTCTTTTCTTTTTACTAAACCACATTTACTAAACCTTCAAGAAACTTGGTATCTTACTAATAGTCAAGTAGAAATAAATCATAAATATTTAGCTAGTCATACTGAGCAAGAATTAAGTGGTAAATTGACTATAATACACACATCAGTGTCAGAGATAAGATAAAAGAGAAACCGTCAAAGCTTACAGCGATAATTTGGAGGGGGAGGTTGAAGTCAATATCTGGGTAATTGCAGTTCAAACTGATTATTCTGAGCCAGGCATGGTGGCATACACCTGTAATACCAGTACTTGGGAGGATGAGACAGGAGGATCACAGGTTTGTGGCCAGCCTCAGCAATTTAGTTAGGCTCTCTGCAATTTGGTGAGACCCTGTTTCAAAACAAAACAAAACAAAAAAATAAAAATAGGGCTGGGGTATAGCTTAGAGGTAGAACTCCCTCTGGGTTCAATACCTTGTACAAAAAAAAAATACCCCAAACCTGATTATTCAGGAAACAGGGAGGAACAGGAAAGCATTATTTGAGCATGGAGTCATTTGACAGTGCCAAGAGGCTGTTTGGAAGGAAAACTATTCAGTCCACATTTGGGGTGTTTCCAAGATGAAAATTTGATTTAACATAATAAATGACTCAGCAATTACACAGTCCGCATTGTGTGCCAGGAAACAAAAACCCCAGTCTAAGAGCAGGTGGCTCATTGTTTCTTGCCAAACAAAAATGGTAGCGCTCTATCTCTATAGACCAGAGGTGTAGAGGTGTAGAGGTGTAGAGGTGGTGTTTCCAGGCCCTAGCGCTTTTAGGTCCCTCTTTCAATTAAATCATACAATGGGAAAAATGATTGGGTGGTGAACTAACATAGACTGTGACCCTGGCCTGTTGCTTGTGTTGCCATTAACATAAGACAAAGCACAAATAATACCCATCCCCGTTCCCAGCCTCGTAGGGCCGCTGGGGGATAAACTGATGACAGAGACACCATGGATAAACACTCTTCCCCTGTGTGGCAAAAATAGCTCAACTCAGTCAAGCACAGAGTTCACTTTAAAAATAATGTCTTAAAACAGAGTTTTCCATCTGCATGCTGGTGTCAAAAATAATACTTGGAAGAGATGAAGCGTAATGTAAATATAATTACATAATAATAATCTATGTTCCAAAATTAAATAATAAAACCCAGGAAGCTGGTAGAAGCAGTTTGGAAGGGAATTGTTTGTTAAGTTCTTCCTTTTTCAAGGGTGAACTCAGTTGATGCTAGTTTATTCTTTATAGAGAGATTAGAGAATTGTAGGTCCAATGATGTTTTACAAACCTTAAGTGCAGTGAGATGCTGAAGGCAGCTCACACTGACTTTTCAGGGCCAGTTGTAAACATCTTTGTCCAGCTCTGTGTTCAGTGATATTATGTTGGTAGCTGGAAATTTGCTCTATGCCCATGTCTGCACCATTAAATTGGCAAATGCTATAATTCAGGCCTTTTGCTTTTTAAATTTCAGAGAGCCTGCTAAACACATCACTACTTAAAGGTAATCTTCAGTAGAAGCAAACCTTCCTACTGCCTAGAAAAAATAAAATATTTATTTAGTACTAGGAATTGAACCCAGGGGCAATCTCCTTCCAAACTACACCCCCAGCCCTTTTTCTTTTTTATTTTGAAACAGGGTCTTACTAAGTTGTTAGGGGTCTTGCTAAGTTGCTGAGGCTGGCCTCAAACTTTCAATCCTCCTGTCTCAGCCTCCCAAGTACTGGGATTACAAGAATGCATCACTGTGCCTGGCCATAGAAAAAAAATTATTTCAAATAACACAAGCCGATGACAAAAGGTACAAATTGAAAGAAAAATAAGGACACCTGGAAATAGAGATGATAGTAGTAAAATAAAGCATATCAATATAATGTAAGTAGAAAAGAAGAGGGAGGAACAAGTGTCCCTGCAGAGTGCAGAGGAGGTGACATTTGAAACATCTGGAGGCAGAGACTCAGGCACACTGGACACTCTATAGGCATCCTGGTATAGAAGGGACGAGAATTCAGAGAGACAGAGTGGTTGAGAGGACAGCATTAGGACCATTCAGATGGGCCACATTGTGGAATTCAGATTCCTTTTTTTTTTTTTTGCGGTACCGGGGATTGAACGCAGGGGCGTTCTACCTCCACGCTACGCCCCCGGCCCTATTTTTATACTTTATTTTGAAACCGGGTCTCACAAAGTTGCAGAGGGCCTCACTAAGGAGAGAGAGAGAGAGAAAAAAAGAGAGAGAGAGAGAGAGAGAGCGAGAGAGTGCTGAGGCTGGCCGCGAACCTGGATCCTCCGGTCTCAGCCTCCCAAAGTACTGGGATTACAAGCGTGTGCCACCATGCCCGGCCAGATTCCTTTGTAAGAGCAAATGGGAGGTCTTCGAATGCTTTAGGCAGGGAAAAGAAATGATCAGATTTGGATTAAAGATTTGCTTGAAACAGAATGTAGGCAGGAGGTTGTGGGGAAAAAATGGAGTTATGAGGTCTGGGGAGGAGGTTGGTATATACTGCAGGAAGAGTCATGGAGTTGCACAGGACAGAAGAGTGTGCTTTGTAACAGTGTGATAGTTAATCTAATTTGTCAACTTGACTGGATCATGACACATCCAAGATCATGTGACTTTGGGTGTGTAACAGCAGATTAAACAGAAAGTCCTGCCCTAAATGTAGGCAGCAGGGTTCTGATAGGTGCAGGACTTAGATAAAAGAAGGAGAAAGCCACGTAGAGGGATGCACGACTCTTTCCGAAGAAAATGCATCTGCTCTCGTCTGAGATCGTCGGTCTCCAACTTCGCTGTTTCTCTGAAGAGCTTCTTGATCTGCTCTCATCTGAGATCATCGGCCTCCAGCCCTTCGAACTGAAACTTCACCATCGTTTCTCCGAAGAGCTCTTACACTGCTTGACCAGCTACTGGTTCCTCTGACTCTCCACGTGCAGTCGGAACTCGGGACTACATTGTAAGCTGATCTGGTAAATCTCTTTTTCCATATACTCATTCTGTGAATTCTGTTAGTCTCGTGAACCCTGACCAATACAAACAGGTTTTGTGATTCCATGTGGAGCATCATGGCCCAGGAGTCACTGAGGATGACATCAGAGCTTATGACTTGGAACTGGGTGATGGAGGAATTATTCAAAAGAGAGAAGTGCATTGCAATGGGCTTGGGATGAATGGGATATGACTTGTCTGTGATAACCCTGTAGACATGTCCAGGTAGGAGTAGAATATAGATGTCACAAACTCAACTGGGAAAATTTGGTTGGGATATAGACATTTGAGAGCCATTAGCACAATGTATGCATCTGAACCGGAGATACAGATTTGGAAATCTTTAGTATAGGAAGAGTATGTGGAGAGTTATGGAACTGGATGGGATTTCATACAAACTCTAGAGTAAGGACAGAAGCTTGATGAACCCTGAAGCTTGAAGATTGACAGAGGAAGGGACTTCTGCAAAAAAGTCTCAGTTTCCTCAACACTAAGTCCAGGGCTCTGTTCAAAGTAGGTGCTCAATTAAGTATCTGGTGAATGACTGGATAAAGAAGAAAATGAGAGCGAAAGAAAGTTTACGACACAGAAGGATGCGATCACAATACAAATCATAGAAGCAGAGGTTGATTAAACATGAAACTGGTCTCAGCAAACAAAACTCACAATACTGTAAAAGATAAATTACAATAAAAGGAGAAAATAATTACTAAGAAAATGTGAAACTGGTAAAGATGAAGTACCAGGGCCCCTTGCTTCACAGGTCCATTTTAAGGTCCTTTAAAATGAACACTCATGATTGAGTACTTTAAAACTTCTCCTAAAGAGGGTCAACCAAGTCATAAAGGCCGCAAATTTTTCTAAACCTGATTACAATTCTGCGTAGAATCAGAGGTGGGGGGGCATTGAATGAGGTAAAGCTAGGCACTTTTCAGACTAAAAACTCAGAAATCTGTATGCGCTGAATTACTATGCTTCAAAAACATGAAATTTAACCTACCAAATGTAAGAAGAAACTGACAGATACACCGTGGTACCAGGACTGATAAAATGCAAGGAAACAAAAATTAAGAAAGCGATAGAGGATCCAAATAATAGAATGAGCACAGTTGATCCAATAGAGATACAGTTGGCTTATTCAAAATAAATTTCATAATTGAGAATAGTACAAAATGTTCTCTTTCACCAGAAGGCATTACAAAAGGAAATGAGTTTTAAAACAAAAAAACAAGTGAAATGATTACTTTCAAATTTTAAAAATTTCTTCAAAGAATTTTGACTTCAAAGGCAATCAATGGATATTTTAGTCCACTTGTGCATAATAATAATAATAATAATAATAAAATAACAGCAACAATAATAGTAGTGACACTAGGTATTAAAAGCCATGTAAAACAGCTGAGTACTTATATTAAGAAGCTGAAATAAATGTATAATCATCTATGTGAAGAAGTTAGCAAAAAGGAGAGAAAGTCACTTGGAGAGAAGCATAAGGAAATAATAAAATTAACCCAGATATGGGTCTCTTAGAATGTAGAAAAACAAGCTGGGTGTGGTGGTACACACCTGTAATCCCAGTACTTGGGAGGCTGAGACAGGAGGATTGTAGGTTCGAGGCCAGCCTTGACAACTTAACAAGACTGTTTCCAAACCAAAAAAAAATAAATAAAATAAAAAGGGCTGGGGGTATAGCTTAAAGGTATGATACCCCTGGGTTCAATCCTCAATACGTGTGTGTGTGTGTGTGTGTGTGTGTGTATGCATATAGGTAAATGTATTTAAATAGCTGAATTTGTAAGTGAACTCAAATGCTCATTTTAAAAACAAACAATAAAGCCAGTCGTGGTGGTGCATGCTTGTAATCCCAGTACTTGGGAGGCCGAGACAGGAGAATCGCAGGTTCAAGGCCAACCTCAGCAAGTAGAGAGACTCTCATCAGCCTCGTGAGACCCTGTTTCAAAATAAAAATAAAATAGGGCTGTGGTTATAGCTCGGAAGTAGAATGCCCTTGGGTCCAATCCCTAGTACCACAAAAAATAAAAATTAAAAAAATAAAAGCAAACAATAATAAATACCGGCAAGGATGTGGACAAGTAGGAACTCTGATATTTTGTTGGTGGGATTGCAAATTAGTGCAACCACTTTGGAAAATAGTGTGGAGGGTCCTCAGAAGAATGGGAATGAACCTACCATATGACCCAGCTGTAACACTCCCGGGTATCTACCCAAAAGAATTGAAACCAGACTACCATAGTAATACATTCATATCTATGTTTATAGCTGCACAATTCATAATTGCCAAACTATGGAACCAGCTGAGACGTCCATCAACAGATGAATGGATTACAAAACTATGGGATATATAAACAATGGAATTCTACTCAGCCATAAAGAAGAGCAAAATTATGTCATTTGCAGGGAAATGGATGGAACTGGAGAATATTATGCTAAATGAGATTAGTCAGCCACAAAGAGTGAAAGGCTGGATGTTCTCCCTCATATATGGAAGCTAGGGAGAAATTGGGACACAGGAGGGACTCCAGACAAAGAGGAGAAACCTTAGTGGAGTGAAGGAGGGACCAAACTGAGGGAGACGGGAGACGGGAGGAAGACTTGAAGAGGGAATCACCTCAATGGACATGATGTACACACTCAAACTTATCAAAGCCAATCTCTGTGCTGAGCTCGGGAAGGAGGGGAGGGAGAGGGAGTGGGGTGGGAACTGGGAGAGGCTCACCGAGTGCTGTGTGCATGTCTGCCTCTACCACCCTGAACTTCATCAAGATGTATGATTACAATGCACCAGTAAAAAAAAAAGAAAGAAAGAAAGAAAGAAAAGAAAAACCAAGTAAAACCAAGTAGGTAACCCTAAGCTTGCCTAATCAACAAAAAAGTAACAGTAGGTAAAGAAAGAAGTGAACACACATAGAATTAGAAATGAGAAACAACCAGGAGTTATAGAGAGGATCATGAGAACTTTAAAAGAATGTTTTTACAAAACTCTCTTCAAATACATTTGAAACAGATCATTTTTGAAGAAAATACAAAGATCGACACTTAAACCTGGAAGACCCTGCTTGGGAAAACACACAAGATATTGAGAAAGTTTGAAAGACTTCTCCCTCGAAACAGTGCCAGGCGTACAGATGGTTTCTCGGGTGAATTCTTTCAACCTTCAAGGAACGGAAACTTCAATACTATTTAAAGGGTTCTCAAGCAGAAAGATAAAAGGAAATCTTCCAAATTACTTTTCAAACGCCAACATAACATTGATTCCAAAACCTTAGAACGAGAACACAGCAAAACAAAATTTGAGACGCGTCCCAGTTACAAACATCAGAGATGAAGTCCTGCAGAACATGGAGGGTGCCTGAGTCACTTTAGTTCAATTTCTTTAAAAAACCCGAGGAATTGGGCACATACAGTCCCCATTCACATGAAAGAAGATGCGTGCGCTTCTCTTATATTCATGTATAGATATAAATATGTGCTTCAATTATTTATTTTATGGATGAATACAACTTAATTTTTTCTTGTTTAAGAATGACCATTACAGCCAGGCAAGGTGGCCATGCCTGTAATCCCAGCCTTTGGAGAGGTTGAGACAGGAGGATCGTGGGTTCAAGACCAGCCTCAGCAACTTAGGGAGACTCCTAGCAACCTAGCAAGGAGATCCTGTTTCAAAACAAAAAAAAGTAAAAATAAAAATAAAAAGGGCTAGGGGCGTAGCTCAGAGGCAGAATGCTCCTGGGTTCAATCCCCAGTATAAAAATAAATAAACAAATAACTAGAATTAACATTACAACAATAATAAAATACTACCTTTTTTTAGCACTCATTTGTGGCTGGCCCTACACTGAGCTCTTTTATAAGGATTACCTCATTTAGTCACCTCTGGAACTCTGGGTAGGGGTTACCATCATTCTCCCTGAAATAGGAGGCCTCAGCCTTTGCAAGGATATTTCATGGCTAATGAGTGGTACCCCTTGATTTTTAAACCAAAGCAGTATTAATCTAGAGACTTTTCCAATATACTTATTTATTTACTTATTTTGTGATACTGGGAACCAAACCCTCCAAGTACACTCCCAGCCCATTTCATTTCATTTTATTATTTTATTTTGATTTTTGTTTGTTTGTTTTAAATCAGGGTCTTGCTAAATTGCTGAGTCTAGTCTCGAATCTGTGATTCTCCTTTTTCAGCCTCCCAAGTACTAGGAACACAGGTGTGCATCACCACACCCAGCGAGACTCTTCCCATTTTTTTCCGGCAAATTTTAGTTCATAAAATTACCAGCCAGATGTGGTGGTGCACACTTGTAATCCCAGTACTTGGGAGGGTGAGACTGGAGGATCTGGGTTCGTGGCCAGCCTCAGGTACTTAGGCCCTCCACAACTTAGTGTGGCCCTGTTTCCAAATAAAGAATAAAAAATAGGGCTGGGGGTGTAGTTCGGAGGTAGAATGCCACTGGGTTCAATCCCCAGTACCGCAAAAATAAATAAATAAATAAAATAAAAATAAAATTATCATCTGGTACCCTAAGAGCACAGGGGTGCTGTGTAGACCCCAGGTGCTGGAGAAAACACCAAATACCTTTCCATATGATCTAGGGGTGATATTTATGTTCCCATGTAGAAAGTATATGTGCTGTAACTGGTACTGGAAATTCCAGGCTGGTGGGTGGCAGAGCTGTCAATCAAAGCTGAGAGCACAGCAGCCAGGCAAGGATGAGCAGAGGAGCGTGCAGGGAGGGGATGGCCACGGTGTTCATGCCGTGGCAGAAGGAGACTTGCATGTAGATCTGAGGTCAGAGGATTTGAGCCATGGGGCACCTGAAATTGTAGATGAACTTGTGGATGCCTGCACATACAGGTGTGTCTGCAGGCAATGTCTATGCTTCTCAAAAGTTTCTTAAGAAGAGTTATAGGTGCATAAAAAGCCACACATCCCTGATATAGATGGGAGCCCGGCATTAGACGGGGATGGCGGGTCTGGGATGCAAAGGGAGAGGCCTGCAGAACTGCTGCTAGTGTCCAGGCTGTGCCAGCCGGGGGAAGGTACCTGGATCTGCCTCCTCCTCCTCTGGCCCCAGCGGCAGTTCTTCTCCTCCTCCTCCTCCTTCTCCTCCTCCTCCTCCTCCTTCTCCTCCTCCTCCTTCTCCTCCTACGCCTCCTTCTTCTTGTTTATATGGTACTGGAGATTGAACCCAGAGGCATTCTACCTCTGAACTACACCCCCAGACCTATTTTTATTTTGAAAGAGGGTCTCACTAAGTTTCAGAGGTCCCCGCGAGGTTGCTGAGTCTGTCCTCAAACCTGCAATCCTCCTGTCTCAGCCTCCCAAGTACTAGGATTCCAGGTATTTGCTACCATGTGCAGCTGTCTTCCTTCTTTCTACTGCATATTGTGGGGAAGGAGGTGCCCTTTCCTGTGCATCTTGAAGTCTTTATGCCAGTGCTGGTGTGTGTGTGTGTGTATGTGTGTGTGTGTACATGCACATGTGCATGGTTTGCCAAGAACCCGAGACCCAAAGCAAAAGTGATCAGATTTGCAGGGAAATGGAGAGAACTAGAGAACATTATGCTAAGTGATATTAGTAAGTCACTAAAAAAAAATTGGATGTCCCCCCAATCTGTGGGAGCTAGATAGAATGGGACTTAGAAGGGACTTAGAAGGGAAGAAGAAGAAATCTTTAGATGGACAAAGAAGGTGACCTAACTGAGGGAGTTGGGAGGGGGGTGGAGGGAAACACACTATAGCACATGATGTACATACACAAACCTATAAAACTCAATCACTATCCGGAGCATGAGAGGGAGGGAAGGGGAGGGAATAGGGTAGGATTGGAGGGAGGGCTGAATGTGCAATGTGTGCATGTATGATGTTCATACCCTGACATATATCAAAATGTATAATTACAATGCACCAATAAATGAACATAAAAAAAAGAAGAAGTAACAGAAGCAAAACACAGGACAGGGCTTTTGATTTTTTATATAATTTTATTGGTGCATTGTCATTATGCAACCATAGGTTCAGAGAGATACAAACACACATGCACACAGCACTGTCTGGGTTGCCCTATGAACCCCACAAGCTCCCTCCCCACACACGTTAGTGAGATTGGTAGTGATGCTGCCTGGTTGGGAGAGTCAGTTGTTCAACACTGGGTGCAGACAGACACAGGCCCAGCGTTGGTCTAAAGGATGGGTGTGTACTTCTTTCCACAGATTCAACATCACAGAACTTCCCATATTGACCTGCAACATGCCGGGACTAATTATTCACATGCTCTGAATCAGTACTTTGGAGGAACCATCATTTGGTATTAAAAGAAAAAAAAAAAGGAAATCTTGTATTTTTCCCCTTGACATAAGTTCCGTATTAAAGCAAAAACTCTGAAAGAGTATGGCTGGATGCTCACAAGAGTTATCATGCAGGGTGGGTCATTGGGTAGAAAATTATCTCTTACTGAGGAAAATTTTCTTTTCAAACATCCTCAGTGTGAAGTGCGATAGGCACAGCGAGGAAATGAGAGCTGTGCTGCTAATATAACTAAAATTAACCATTGGAGGGGGGTGTGCAGTGTCCCTGTTTTAACCAATACATTTTCTACTCAGACATAATGGAGCTGAGAGCAGGAGAGAGAGAGAGGGTGGTGCAGAACGCAACAGGAGGAAAGAATACAAGGAAGAAAAAAAAAAACCCTAAATTGCCTACAGTAGGAGAATAAATAAAAAGCCATAGGAATTACTTATTGGTTGTAGTCTCAAAGGCCTCATAAAAAGTAACTCTTTGATTTACTTTCCTTGTCTCCTGTAGTGGCTGCTAGACAAAATTAAACATGGACCCATGAAACCAGCGAGACTGAGAAAGACATAAAGAATGCTTCGGAGGCTCCAGCTTTTAAGTGCCTTTCCACTTAATTGTCTTTCGTTGCCAGCGATGGAGGGATGGAGGAAGAGAAGATGCAGAGCTGGCTGGAAACACTTGCAGAATAGCTCAAGACTAAGCATTGCGCTTTGTGCATACGAATGGCGAACCCTCCTGTATTTCATCTCTGCCCCAACACTGTCGACCTCCTTCCAACTGAGCTTGTGCCAAGACTCAGGTATTATAGATCGCTAGAGCAGGGAACATTTTGCAGAAATATATCAGCGTAACTTCCTCTAGCAATAGCACTCTATGATTCTTGGATTTTCTGATGAGGCTTTGCTTGGATGCACTTCTGGGAGTGGGAACGGAGAATGAAATCCATCCTTTCTGCCTCCGTCCAGCTCTCTTGTGAAGGCGCCACTCTCTGCCCCTTTGGTGACATAACACACAGATTCATATGCAATAAACATTTATTGTCTACTTCCTGCAACAATGATCTCTTGCCACCATAATAATATGAAAGGACCACAAATCACAGTAGTGTGCAAGGATAAGTGATTATCATGTCTGGAGACAGCTGGAGGACAGTTAAATAATTGCTGATCTTGGCTGGGCTCACTCATGAGCCTGCAGGTTGGTTGGCTGGCTGCTGGCTGATCTAGAATGGCCTTGGTTGGGACATCTGGGTTGAACTGGCTCTCCTCCATGCGCCTTTGATTCTCCACTGGGCAAGCCTGGGCATACTTTTTCCTGGCGATAGCAGGAGCTCAGGAGAGCAGACAGAAACACACAAAGCCTCTTGAGATGCCAGCCCAGAATCAGGACATTGATACTTCTGCCACATTCTCTTGACCAAAGCAAGACGTAGACTGGTCCAAATTCAAAGGATAGCAAAGTAGACTCTCTCTCTGTTTAGTGGGAAAAAAAGCTGCAAAGCCATGTGGAATTTAACAAGGACACAGGAGAGGAGAAAAAAAAGTGAGGGCTGTCATTGCAAACTCCACACATATTATGCACCATGCCTGCAAGGTGTTTGTAGAAACCCAAAGTTTCTTGGACCCCCATGCCTCTCTTTCTTTCTATCATGTGACCCACTGGTTACCATCTGCCTGTTCCTGTTGCTAGGGAGAAGGGACAATCCTGAATGTTTCACAACATGTCATTCCCATGTATTTGTTGCCTCTTTATGGAAAGCAGGTGTCAATGAATATAGGAAGAGCCTTGAACCCCTGGCTTCAGGCAGAAGGACACTGACGCCTCAGGGTGGGGATGCTGCTGGTGTCCCCCTCAGGTCCCCTTCATGGGTTCCCCCAGGTGCTGTGTGTTGGCTGCTAATGGCTCACAGCTTCCTTCTTCTCCAGGAAATAGCTTCCATCCAAGCACAGGCCGCCTTGCTTTAGGGATTTTGCACACATCCCTTCACTAGCTCAGCAACCTTTAGCCAACGATGGAATGAAATGGGAATCTAAGAGGCTGCCCCCTGGTCTCAAGGGAGGGCCAATTCTGCGGTGCAACTTGTGTCCCAGAGAACGCTGGTAGATCAGCCTGAAGCTAATCTGTAGCTAACACCATATCTTTGCTCAGCTTCTTGTCCTGCCTCATCCGATTTAAGTCACTCCTGTTCTCCTGAAAGTAACCCATTAATATATCAGGTCCAACTGAACCTATGTCTCAGGTTCTGCTTCTGGTAACCCAAACTAATATAGCCATCTAATATAACATGCAGTCACAGGAAGAAAGAAGCCACCTCCTCTTTGTCAAAGACCACCAGGCAGTTCTGGAACTAGGGTAACTTTGGCATCAGAGAGGTGGTTTCTGACTATGAGAAATGGTGCCCAGCAGGCTATGGGGGCAATGGCTGGCTGTTACTGATACCTGGAATGTTTGGATTCCTCAGTATCCCCTGTAGCACCTGAGTACACTCAGACACAACTGGCTGAGACTTGGAGAAAAGAGAGGCGCAAGCTGGGCCTGGTGGCGCATGCCTGTAATCCCAGTACTTGGGAGGCTTTGACAGGAGGATCACATGTTCGAGGCCAGCCTCAGCAACTTAGCGAGGCCCTCTGCAACTTAGAGACCCTTTTTCAAATTAAAAAATAAAATAGTGCTGGGGGTGTAATTTGGAGGTAGAATGTCCCTGGGTTCATTCTCCAGTACAGAAGAAAGAAGGAAGGGAAGAAAAAAAAGAGAGGATATATATATATATATAGGCTATATATACACATATATATAGGACATATATATATAGGACATATATATATGTCACACACACACATATATATAGGACATATATATGTGTATATATATGTATATATATGTCCTATATATATAGGCATATACATATATATATACACACACACATATATATAGGACATATATATGTGTATATACACATATTTAGGACATATATATGTGTATAT